>JBBPBX010043845.1:0-18789 GCA_038048925.1 Garcialebias charrua
CTTCACCCTGATCCTCCAGTTCCACGTCCGCCTCCTCCGTTGAAAATTCGCCCGAGGCTGAAATCGAGATCTCGTCTTCGTTCATCATGCCACGGGTGTCGAATTCGACTGTTAGGTCCAACATGGGAGCCAGCATGTCAGGGCTGTCGCCCCATTGAACACGTGTGCTGTCATTAAGAGCCATGTTCTCTAACTCCGGCGTGGGAGTGATGGGCTCCGTGGTGCCCGCGTCCGCTGGTGTCGTTGAAAAGCCCAAGGCTTTGGCGATGAGGTCAACCCGATGCTGCAGCACCGCATCCATCATGAGCCTGCAATGTGGACAAAAGTCGGGCGTATCCAGTGCTGTTTTTGCATGAAGCATTGCCATGCAGATTGGACAGGCCTTGTGGGTGTCCGTTGCTGCGAGGGAAAAGCCGCATCCGCTGGGACAGGCGCACAAAGTTGGGCTCGCCGTCCCGCTGGTTTTCCTTGGAAGTCTCGCCTTTCGTTTTCCTTTCTCCGGAGGCATGTCCGAGACGAGTCGAGCAAGTCCTTCCAGAATCTTTCTTCTTTTTTCTTGAAATGTCTCTTCCGTCGCATCGCTTTCGCTGGCTAGCTCGCTAGGAGTTAGCGAGGTAGCTTTTTTCTTGTGGCGTAGTTAGCGCCGTCGAGCGAAGCAACCTGTAGAGAGAGGAGAAAATACTTTGGGGTTAAGAGAAATGTGCCGGACTAGCTTTCGCTAGTCCAGCAGTACGCAGGAATAATTCTCTGTGCGCTCTGTGCAGGGAGCAAGCTCACCTCAGGTTGAGCGATGAAGCAACAGAGAAGTCCCGCGAAGAGGTAGTTCAGGTTTAAGCGAGGTGAAGGGCAAAAAAGAGAAAGATGGAGGGGCGCAAGCCGCTTAAGTACCCAGAGGGCGGGGGCTCTGGCGCGGCGATGACGCCCCTAGACGTAAAGGCATGAGTATATTCCTTCAGGTAATCACGCGGGGGCGCAATTCCCATAGCAAGTATGTTGCACTGAGAGACCAGACTGAAAGGGAACAATCAGTGTTGGATCTCACTTTGCAGTCTTAGCTTCAAAATATCTAGAAGCTCCAGATTTATTAGTAAAAAAATTAAAATTAAAATACATGAGGTTTATTTCTCTTTTTTAAGCACTCTTCGTGTTTTGTTGTAGGGAAGATTCTTCAGACCACCACTCATCTTTTCATTTTATTGTCTGTATTTACATCTTAGTTCCTCATAAAAAATAAAAAAAATAGTGGTAAAATAGAATGGGCATGACCGCTGAGGCACACTTCACAAGCTAATAATCAAACCATATCGCAGCCACAATCCTCAGAAGTTTTGCTGTTTGTTATAATTTCTTTCCAGTGAAAATTTGTGAATATACTGTAAACAATTATTGATATTTGAAATTATATGCAACAACGTTTTTTCTTCTTTGGCGGTATTAGTTTTAATTATTTTATTGACGTTAGTATGGAAGCTATGTTATTAGCAATGTCTGAGAGTCCTCGTTGTGTTTGTATTCAAACATTTTATTATGTGACGCTGCCTCACGTTCTTCATTTGTGTGTCTACTTTCCCTTCTGCCTCTCTGACAGCAATGTGAAGATAATGAAAAACAACTTCACGGTGAACCTATGCATGCCATACCACTGGCAAAGTGTGGGCCACAAGGCCTTCCAGTACCTGTTTGAGACTGTCATGGGCTGCCTGTTCCCTTTCTCACTCATCAGCTCATGTTACTCCTCCGTCATGTGCCGACTGCAAAGTGCAAAGTTCCAGCGCAGAGGAAAAGGCAGCCGCCTCATCCTAATGATCATCTGTGCCTTTGCCATATTCTGGTTGCCGTATCACATTGTCAACTTGATTGAGGTGATGATTATCTTGAGACACAACCTGTTACTGACTGACCAGACTATTCTTACAAGTTAATTCAAGCAAATTCTCACTTGTTGCATTTCTTCGCTCCTCAGGTTGTTGGTCTTTTGAAAAACACGGAGTCAGTGATTCAGGCTGCAAAAATTGCCCGGCCCAACGTCACAGCTTTTGCCTACTTCAGCAGCGCCGTTAACCCTCTCCTTTACGTATTTGCCGGTAGTTCTCACATCCGCCAGGCTGGGCTGAGCTTCATGGGCAAAATGTTCGAGGCCACCAACTCAGAAAGCAGAAGCACCTCCACCTTCTCCCGCAGCGGCCGCAGCGGCTCCTCACCAGATGAGAGCTCAGTCCTGCAAACACTGTCAGTTAAAATCGGGAAGCCTTTCCGAAGCAAGAGCAAAGGAAGGAAGAGCAGCAGCGGAGTGGATAAAGAGGCCAATGAGCCAGAGCTCAAGACTCTTGCAACGGTTGAACAGGTAGAATAACAATAAGGATGTGTTTTACATGGATATTAAATGTACAGACATATTTAAAACTTTATTCCTAAACTTTGTTTCCTGTCGAGTTGTACAATTGTTTTATAAAAGCAAATTTAAGTAAGATGTGCAAAAACAAGACAGGATAATTTTCTTTTTTTGGGTTATGAATTCACTGCCTGGCCAAAAAGAGAAGAGGTCACACTACAATAATTTCACTGGACTCCTTTTAGCTTTGATTACGGTTCACTTTTGCGGTGATGTTTCCACAAGCTTCGGCAATGTCACATTTATTTCAGAATCATGCCTGGTACCCACCAGACCCGTGTCGGGCGGCTGAAGCGGCCGGTTTGCATTCAAAGTCTATGTGGAGACAAGTAGAGGCGCGGCGAACCGTGAAGCGGCGCGTTTTGAATGATTGAAGCGGCCCGGCGGCACGCGGCAGTTCCTTTCCACGCACGCGCGCGTCTGAAAGCAACCTACGCGTTGAGCCGCCAACGTCATAAAATCCTATCTCTGGTGGCTCGACGCGTCCAGCAAACAGTCGGGAGAGCCTCTGCTATGTGATTACACAACAACAACGGGACTTTTTTGGACTTTTTAAACTTACCCGATCGAGCCTCCATGAATTGGAACCAAACTCCGGTAAGAAACGTGGCATTTTTACAGTTGCTGCTGTCCGCTCCAGTGTACGATCACCCCAAACATAAAAAAAACCCCGTTTTAATCTCAACGAAGACTGTCGGAGCTGCAGTAACACAACAACTGACCCGGAAAACGAGCTAGACCCCCTTCCCTCTGCCTCCCCCCAGTGCGCGTCATCAGACAGTCTTCAGTGGCTTTGTGGGAACGTGACAAGTGGCCAAAAGGGGGCGGCAGGAGCGTTTTGAGAAATTAGGTGGGTACCAGTCATCAGAGTCAGAGTACTTTTATTAACATTGCACAAGTTTGCACCAGTACAGCGTGAATATGTACGCACAGTCATCCGGAAGGGGGCGAGTGTGTGAAGCTGCTGCTATCAGACCATATGAGACATCATATCACATTATGTTCTTCAGCGCGGCCTCTCCCATCCGTATCGGGATGAAGGTCAAAGGTGTGAAAACAAGGAAAGAACCATGAGGGTCACAGCGTTGGTATTAAAAAAAGATGTATCACATTTTGTCTTTCATGACACCATATGAGACAGAAAAAACTATACCAGAAGCACATTTAAGACAATCACATGTTGCATTTTGAGACTGAGGCAGTGAGATTTCTGTCCATGAGACATTCCAGATAGCAAACAGTTCTGAGGTGAAACCAGCCGGCCTCCGATAACGCTCATAGAAAAGTTCTCCGGGGAGGGGGGGGGGGTAGCGATAGGTGCAGCTGTTTGCCTCAGAAAACACGTCTCAGGAGAAATTTGACATCCAACCTTTTTCCAAGGCTGTTTAGGGTAAAGTCAGATAAGGATTACAAATATTTTTCACTTCAGGCAGACAGTATAATTCCTTCAGCCTTGAGTCCTGCTGGGCAACTCTGATATGGTCCAATTCGGGACTTTTTCCTCTGATCCAAGCTGTGGCCCTTAGATGTTGACCAACAGCGTCCAGAGTCCCAATCCGAGCGGATGATCTGCGATCCTCAGAGATCGTGTTCACCTTCCGGATTAGCTAGTAAACAGCTGATTTCCGAGGTCACGGCGCAGATCAGATCGGGTGCTCCAGCATTAGGTCCTGCTGAAACTCTCCCTCATTTGCCGATAGGCCAATGCTCCACAAAACGCCAAAAAAAAGGAAAGTGCTGCCATCGTAATCCAATTTAATCCAGATTCTTCACATTCCCTCAGAGCACACAGAGAGCGAGACGTCACCATTCCATCGAATCCATGGCGTATCCTCTCGTTTCGTCTGCGGGGATGGGCCGGCTCCCCCGTGCCTTGCCTTTTGTTGAAATCTTCAGTAGAGTTGATTTCCCATACCACCCAATTCATCTTAATCTTCGTTCGAGGTGCTTCATGAGAAGCTGCAGACAAGACAAAAAGCAGCAGCAGCAGGGGGGGGAGGACGGGGGAGGAAAGGAGAAAGGCGACTGCCTCCTTCAGAAGCCAGAACAGAGCTGCATTAATGTTTCACCAAGATCTTGATGACAGGAGATTCAGACACATGTGCAAAGTCCTTTATGGCACAGCCCAAAGATTTTCAATGGGTTTCAGGTCTGGACTCTATGGTGGCCAATCCATGTGTGAAAATGTCTTGAGCCCAATGAATCATCATCTTGGAACAGCTTGTGTCATCACAGAAAAAAGTTCATTGATGGAATAACCTGGCCTTTCAGTATATTCAGACCTCAGACCGACTGCCCCCACAGGCCTGTACTGTAGGCAGTAGGCATGATGGGTGCATCACTTCAGTCGCCTCTTCTTACCCTGATGCTCACTTTCCACTGTCCTTCAAGTTTTTAATAATGCGTTGGAAAGATGAGCTAGTTTTAATTGTATCATCAATCTTGTTCAATGTTTTCTCTGCTGGATGCATGCCAATGATTTGACCCTTCTGAACAACAAGTTCAAGTTCAAGAATCTTTATTATCCCCAAGGGACAATTTGTTTCACAGTCAGTAGGCACAGAAAACATCCATACTAGTCAAGAAATTAAAATAACAGCACAGAATGCATCGCTGTTCATTGAGAAGCCTGATCCCTACAGGAATGGAGGAGTATTTTAGTTTGTTCATCCTACATTTGGACAGCAGATACCTGCATCTAGATGGAAGGAACATCAGCTTTCAAACGCTCGCGTTCTCCTTGTTGTAATATGAGCAGCTGTGCACGGAGGGGACTCAACTGAGCTCGCTGATTGGTCACTTGCTGACACGCCTACTGAAATGATTGACAGCCAGCTCATGTAGCTCGGTGAAGACCGCGGCGGTGTTCATGCGGTGTTTCTACTATATATGTTGTAAAAAGTTCTCTCAGAAATAAAAATAATAACAGGGAGTGCTTTTCCTGCAGCACACAGCCCACCAGGGATATTTAAAACATCGCGCACCCAGGTAGGACCTGAATTCATTCATTTCATTCATGGAGTGAACGGAGGAAGAAGCGGTTACTTGACTTTAGGCAAAAAAACAAAAGAAAAGGCCCGATCAGCGATAAAGAAGGGGAATTTATTTCATTTGTGTAACATACAAAACAGTCCGGCGCCGGGGAAGTTTATGTTCAGACACCGCGCATCGCGTATGCGTATGTAAAAAAAAACTTTTGCGCGTACGTGCCCTGAGGGGCTACGCGGGGCTACGCTTTTGCCACAGCGTACGCACGTTGCGTATAGGCGTATCGTGAGGACGCTCAAGTGTAGATCGGCCTTTAGGGTTAAATAGCTTGTTGCTAGCTGAAACATAATCACCCCTGTAATGATTATACAATGGGAGACTTTAAATATTTGCTTAATTAAATCTAAGTGGTGACTTTTTATTTCATTTTATTTTATTTTTTGGGCCAGGTAGTGTATTTCAACGTATGTTTAACATCTGTAACAATGTGTTATGCTTATTTGTATATAAGAGGAATAATATAAATGCATGTGCACATGAAATTGCTCAACTCATCCAAAAATAGGAAGTACGTATAGATTTGCGTGACATTGCATTGCGTGCATTTTTTAGAATGATGCAGACAAAAGGAGGTCTGTTTGTGTATTTTAACGTTAGCAAAATACTGTATCTTATTAACTATGTAAAAAATTAAAAGAAACGCAAAAAGAAATCCTTGAATATGCATCTCCAACTACAAAGTAATTAACTTTTAATCAACTCAGTTTAAGATGGCCATCACAGCTAACCGACTGTAGAAAACAAGAAATAACTAAAACGTGGTCACTTTTACATTTATTGAGCTAGGATTTGGTGCGATAGTAGTTGAAAATCTTTTGTAACAGGTACTTCATCACAAAGCTACTATAATATTGCATCATATTGCACATATTTTCATGATTTGACCAAAAAGGCAACTGCTCTTATATTTTTCAAAATAGGATTAATTTAGTTTGTCACTCTGCCAAGATAGGCAGGTCATTGTTCATTCAAGGAATGCGAGGCCTTTAAACAATTGCATGAATTTGATGACTTTTTTGCATTTTTTTAAAAGTTCAATTAATGTATTTATAATAGTTACATGATATGAGTGTACACTTTGTGCCGTGTACTTATTGTAATTTATTCTGTTTGTTAAATAAATTTAAATTTTTGTTAAAAAGACCGTCTACTGTGGATTTTTTTTATAATGGTGTCATATGTGTTAAACCTTCTGAAGTGCAAAAAATGTTTAAATTAGTAAGTCATTTAGTTCTGTCATTCTGAAATGTTGTAAGTAATGCAATGTCCAGCAGCATGAGAACATTTCACAACAAACGTTTTGCCAAAGTCATCTTCCTTTCACCATCACTGTAACTGCTGTTTCTCAACACTGAAGTGTCAACACTGATTAGAAAAGTACTCATAAAAAAGTGACATTTTTTCAGGAACTGAGCCACATTTATAGATTAATACTGTCAGTAATTAGGCTCATAAACAAGGTTATCCAGATATGTAAACGATAATGATTTATGTAAAAATAAAAACAGTAGATAACTTTGTACGAGCTTTTTGTTGTTGTTGTCTGAAATGCTTTATATACTGTACAATATTGACAATCCAGTTCTCAGCTGGAAACAAGCATTTTGGGTGAGTCTTTACCTCAAGTGGATGAGTTAAAGTGTCAGGGAGTGCAGTTCACTAGTGATGACAGGATGGACCAATGGTGGCGATCTCATCTACAGTAATGAGCTTGTTGCTTCAATTTATCAAAGCATGGAAGGCGATGAGCACCAAGAGCAAATATATTGACTTAGTCTAGGTTTAGTTTCAAGCCACAAGATTAGAATCATGGACAAAAAAAAAAGAAGAAGAAGTTGCAGATAAGAGCTTCCTCAATAGAGTGGTTGGGCTCAGTATAATAAGGTGAAAAACTCCTTGATCCAGGGTGGAGGGTCAGATGATGTAGTATGGGCATCAGATTAGGTTGCTGCCTCCATATGTAGGTTTCCTAGTCATGACCTACTGGAAAAATACGTAAAGATTGCAGAATGTGTAACATGCCTAAAAACATATTGTGCCAATGCTTTATAAGCATCAACCCGACTGCACAGCTGCAGAAAGAAAAGCTTTTCAGAGATTGGTGAAGGTTGCACAGAAGTCTGTTGGAGTCAGTCTCCCCACCATCACAGACATCTACACCTCCAGATGCAGGAAGAGGGCCACCTGCATCATGAAGGACCCCGCTCACCCAGCACTTTATTATTAAACCATTTACTTATATTTGTAATTTGTCAGTCCAGAGTGGCATATTTCCAGAAAAATCGAAATTAGCAAAAGTTATTCCAATATTTAAAAATGGTGATAGACATAGTTTTGACAATTATAGACCGATCTCAGTGCTCCCCCAGTTTTCTAAAGTGCTTGAAAAATGGTTTGTCCAGAAATTGGATGGTTATATTGAAAAGAATAACTTATTGAGTGAGAGTCAATATGGCTTTAGATCAAATAAATCAACATCCCTTGCATTGTTAGAACTAAATGAAGAAATTACAGAAGCAATTGAAAGGAAACAATATACAGTGGGGATGTTCATTGATTTAAGAAAAGCCTTTGATACAATCGACCACACTTTATTGCTTTCCAAGTTGCAAGATTATGGGATAAGAGGGATAGTTCATAACTGGTTGAGTAGTTATTTGACTAACCGAAAACAATTTGTACAGCTAGGAAATGTAAAATCAGATCTTCAAAATATAAAATGTGGAGTCCCCCAAGGTTCAGTGCTAGGACCAAAGCTTTTTCTTTTGTATATCAATGACATTTGTGAAGTGTCTAAAAAGTTACAAATCATCCTGTTCGCAGATGATACAAATTTATTTTGTTCTGGGAATGACTTAAAACCCATTATAGAATGTATGACTTGTGAGATGTCTAAACTTAATGAGTGGTTTAAATACAACAAATTATCAATAAACTGGAATAAAACAAAATTCATGATTTTTGGTCATAGAACTATAGATGGTAATCAAGTTGAACGAGTACATGAAGTTAAATTTTTAGGGGTTGTTTTGGATCATAAACTTAACTGGAAATCTCATATAAAATACATAAAATTAAAACTATGCAAAAGTATTGGACTTCTAAATAAAGTAAAACATGTTTTAGAGCTGTCAACACTACAGACATTATATTATTCTTTTGTTGTTACATATCTGACATACTGTAGAGGTATGGGACAACACATAAAACCAACACTAAACCATTATCTGTCATACAAAAGAAAGTTATGAGAATTTTATATAAAGTGGACACCAGAGAACACACAAATAAATTGTTTATTCAATCAAATATTTTGAAACTAAAGGATCTGGTTGATTTAAAAATGTTATTGATTATTTTTAAAGCTAAAATAGATTACTGTATTGCCATTTAATGTACAAAAGCTCTTTGTCTTAAGCTCTTGTGATATAACTAACAGAAGGAAGTATGATTTCAAAAGTAAAACAGTGCGTACTACTTTAAAACAAATGTGCATTTCGGTGCATGGAGTAAAACTGTGGAACAGTTTGGATGAGGAGTTTAAAAATTGCTCTACAATAAACCAATTCAAGAAACTTTATAAAAAAAGAATGATTAATTCTTATACACTTTTGAGTTGTTAATGGGAACAGTGGTATATTGTTATGTATGTTATTGTTTAGATATTGTTTGCAACTTGTTTTGTTAATTAATTGTTTACCTTACGGCCATGGCATTTTTGTAATTATTGAGAAAGGGGGCAGGTCTATACAAGATTTTCTTCTTCCTGCTCCCTCTTCACTCGTATAAATATGTGTTGTCAAAGAATGTGTTTGTAAACTGTTTATTTTTTTAAATCGAGTGAATAAATTGATTGATTGAAATTGATTGATTGAAGGACCCCACTCACCCAGCACACACACTTTTTGCCCCGCTCCCCTCAGGAAGGAGGTTAAGGAGCATTAAGTGTAGAACCACTAGACTGAGGAACAGCTTCTACCATGAGGCTGTTAGACTCATGAATCTCTAACCAGAATAATCACGGTGAAAAATTACATCATGTTGCTGCTGATCTGTTTCATGTTGCTGTTTGGCGTATTGGTGTTTAGTGTACTTTTAGTTTACATTTTTCTTACTACATATCTTAGAACTTATTATTGTTTTTCTTTTACATTTTATACTTTTGTTGGATGTAACTGAGACCCTGTGTACACATTTTTGTTCCACCACATGTACCACATGTGGTGCACATGACGAATAAAGAAACTCTGACCACGACCCAGTTACACAGTTTATTGGTAAGAATGATTATAGTCAGTGTTCTTTGACATTTTCTAATCTGTGAGCCCTTCTGACAGTTTAGTAGAAAGGTTTCTGGGACCCAAGGTTTAGGGTGTTTTATATGAAGAGTCAAAATGGATCTAATAAAAAAAAACATCCACGCACACAAACTTTAGTAACTTTTTAGTTGCTTGGTTACATATTATCTTAAATTAATTTAGTCATGATTTAAAGGTTTAGCTGTTGAAATGTTCCTTTTTTATAATCGACCATTGCAAAGAAAAGAGTCAATACTGTAGCAGTTTTTCCACTGATGACAGGAAACAGGAAATGTGCATTGTTAAGTAATTAGGCCAAGAACTGAGCCACTCACAAAGATGCCTGACCTCAATTAGCATCATTTGTGAGAATAGTTACTGACAGATGAGAGAATGTGAAATAAATGAAGTTATAACATATATCATGGGAAATTTTGAAGCTTTTACAAAGTCTGAATTGTTCTGATTTACCATTGGCTTGCCATGAATTACCATGTTTGCAGAAATTTCAAAGGTGACAGGGTTAATAATTATTGCATTTGAAGTACTTTAACACTCCACACAAGTGTGTAACATTTTGAAAAGTTCACCAGGTGCAATGACAATTTAAAGCCATGGGCAAAAAAAACGTGCCTGATCACTATGTTTTTGATAAATGTGCATACCAGTAAGTGATCTTGTCCTTCAGGGTGTTGTTTTGTAACATGATGTTTGGTAGTAAGGACTGAGGACAAGAACTCAAATGCAGAAAACATACATATTTTTTATTTATTAATGAAGAAGTGAATTGTTGCTGAGAATGGAACAAGGTAGAGGTGAGTATTGGCAGAGTTTGAGAATCAATGAGTTGTATTTGTTCTGAATTGTAGAAGTCTTACTGTAATTTGTTTGCAGGCAGTGAGAGGGGAGATCCAGTGGTTCCTAGGAGTGGTAGCTTGTTTGATTCAAGACTTAAGAAGCTTTAGAGAGAGCGACAGCACAACGATTGTATGAAGTGGATCCAGGCTGATAGTTGATTTGCAGGAGCAGAGATGTTGACTGGCGAGATCACAGGAGGAAGAGGACTTGGCAGACACAGAGGAGCAAGGCTTGAAAACACAAGGTGCAAATTCTTGGTGCAGCAGAGGGAAGAGGGATGGAGGCAGAACAAGACACCATTGTGTCACCATGAGAGGACAATGCTCAATGTTGACTAAATACTAGTGATAAAGAGACAATCAGGAACACCTGCGGAAATAAAGCTGAGAAGCAGGTGTGATCGTCACAGTGACATCTGTAAAGCTGCCTCATTTGACAGGGAATCAGAGGCAATAGCAATTTGACAAAATTCAAACTTGGTTTAAATTAAACAAGTTATCACTGAACGTGGAAAAAAACTAATTATATGATATTTAGTAAAAAAAGTCAACTATGGATTTTCTTTTCAAGATTGATGGTGTGGAGATACAAAGAGTGAATGAAGTAAAGTTTTTGGGTGTGATTATCGATGATAAATTGTCATGGAAAAAACATATTAATTTTGTAAGAACTAAAATGTCTAAGTCCATGGCAGTACTATATAAAACGAGGGACTTACTGACAGACAAGGCTTTGTGTTTACTGTATAATACAATTGTTGTGCCAAATTTAATTTATTGTATTGGTGTCTGGGGTACAGCTTGTAAAACTGTAACCAAATCTATTTTTATTTTACAAAAAAGAGCTGTAAGAATTATCTCAAGAAAACATTATTGTCATCCTTCAAGTATTTTATTTTATCAACTGAAATTACTCAAGTTTTATGATTTGGTGGACTACTTTATTCTATTACTAATGTACAGGGCTCAGAATCACAATTTACCATCGAACGTACAAGCGTATTTTGTAAAAAGGAGCAGTTGCTATAATTTAAAAGGAACTGATATTTTTGTTAAGCCAAAGTTTAGAACAAGTTTGCGGGGTAGGTCTACTTTAATGAGGGGAATTGATTTATGGAATGGTTTGAATAATGATATTAAAAATGAGGAATCATTATTTGTATTTAAGAAAAGGATAAAGAATATAATGCTGACGAGATACATTTAAGTTAGTTAATATTAGCGAAAACTATAAAGAATAATTGTGAAGGCAACGCCCGCATGCCTCAATGACTATCGCCCAGTAGCACTCACCCCCATCCTGATGAAGTGCTTTGAACGGCTAGTCATGAAAAGCATCACATCTGTCCTCCCTGACTCCCTGGATCCCTTCCAATTTGCATACCGACCTAATCGCTCAACCGACGATGCCATCTCCTCTGCCCTTCACACAGCTCTCACACATCTGGACACGAAGGACTCCTATGTTAGAATGTTGTTCATCGACTTCAGCTCGGCATTTAACACCATCATCCCCCAACAGCTCATCCTTAAACTGGACAGTCTGGGGCTGAACACCTCAATGTGTAACTGGCTGCTAGACTTCCTGACCGGGAGACCACAGACAGTGCGGGTCGGGAGTAACACATCTAGCACCATCACATTGAACACAGGGGCCCCACAAGGATGTGTGCTGAGCCCCCTTCTATTCACCCTGCTAACACACGACTGCACACCATCGTACAGCTCCAACCACTTCATCAAGTTTGCGGACGACACAACAGTGGTGGGTCTCATCAGCAACAACGATGAGACGGACTACAGGAACGAGGTGAGCCGCCTGGCCTTGTGGTGCGGACACAACAATCTCACTCTCAACGTGGAGAAGACAAAGGAGATTGTTGTGGACTTCAGGAAGAAGGATGCCCAACATGCCCCTCTGACCATCAACAGCACCGCAGTGGAGAGAGTAGACAGCACCAAGTTCCTGGGAGTGCACGTCTCAAAGGACCTGTCCTGGAGCAGGAACACTGCAGCACTGGCAAAGAAGGCTCACCAGCGTCTCTACTTTCTCCGCAAGCTGAAAAGGGCTGGAGCTTCAACCCCCATCATGAGCACCTTCTACAGAGGTGCCATAGAAAGTGTCCTGACCAGCTGCATCACTGTGTGGTTTGGTGCATGTACTGCATCCTGCCGCAAGAGCCTCCAGCGCATTGTGAGAGCAGCTGAGAAGATCGTGGGCACCTCCTTGCCCTCACTGCAGGACTTACACAGCAAACGCCTCACTCGGAAAGCCCACCGCATGGCAGGTGATCCCACACACCCACTACACAGCTGCTTCAGACTACTGCCATCAGGGAGGAGACTGAGGAGTCTCCAGGCTCGAACCAGCAGACTGAGAGACAGCTCTGTTCATCAGGCAGTCAGAATGCTAAACACTCTGCCTGCTCTGCCCCCCCTCCCATTTGAACTGCCTTAACACTAAAACTTTCTCACACATTATCACTCAACACAAAGTTTTTCACTAAACTCTCGGTCATGTGCTCATACAGTTTGCACTACTTCTCATACTTGCACTAATGTCTGTATTACATCACTGCCTATAATCATAATACTGTTTACATTCTCTGTTTACATTTATTAATACTGTTTACTTTTATTACTACTGCTTACATGTAATTACTACTGTTTACATTTATTTACACTACTCTAATATCTACACCACTGCTGGTACATATACAGTGTGCTCTGAACGGTCTTATTTAGGGATGCCCAATGTGCCTTACTGCATATGCCACTTTTTGCCTCTATAACAACATCAACTACTACCTCATACATATACTGTGTACATTGACTTATACGCTGCTTCCACACTAAAGGAAAATAAAATAAAATAATAATAACATAGAAAATAATCCCTACCCAATCACTGCCAAAAGAAAAGGGAAAAAATAAATAGAAGGTAAAATAGCCAAGAGACTGCATTAACCTGAGTGAGTTGTGTTGTCAGAGAGACTGGAACAGATTCAGGAAAGGTCCCCAAACATTCTCAAATTTACCCTCTTTCTGTTGGAGTGTGAATCTGATTTTCTCCAGCTTTAAACAGGACATGATGTCAGCCAACCACTGAGCGTGAGTGGGTGGAGACGGTTCTTTCCACCTAAGCAAAATAGCTCGTCTGGCCAGGAGAGAGGTGAACGATATTACATGTTGTTGGTTTTTATTTAGGTTTGTCATGCCCTCTACAAGACCAAACAGAGCAATCAGTGGGTCAGGGTTCAGACGTGTATCTAGTACACGTGATAAAGTCTGAAAGATTTCCCGCCAATATTTGTTCAGAGATGGGCAAAACCAAAACATATGGGAGAGAGAGGCTTCAGCATGTTTGCATCTCACACAGTATGGGCTGACATCAGGATACATAGAGGACAATTTCAGTTTAGAGATGTGAGCTCTGTGCACCACTTTAAATTGTATTAGACAGTGTCTAGCACAGAGAGAGCTGGAGCTCACCAGTTTGAGTATGGAGGTCCAAGAGTCCTCTGAAATAGAGGAGCCGAGATCCTCTTCCCAAGCAGCTTTGATTTTATCTGAGGAAGCACGCTTCAAATCCAATAGTTTACTGTAAATGAATGAAATGGACTGTTTTTTATTTGGGTCTAAAGAAAGAATAGTGTCAACAATACTGCTATCAGTTGAAATGGAGAGGTTGGACAAATGAAGAGTAATAAAGTGCCGTATTTGGAGATACCTAAAAAAATTGGACTGGGGAAGACTAAATTTTTCACATAGTTGTTGAAATGAAGCTAAAGTGTTATTGAGAAACAAGTCATTGAAGCGTACTATACCCCTTCTTTGCCATTCTTTAAAAACAGAGTCCTGAGATGATGGTTTGAAAAGTTGGTTAGACATAATAGGGCTATAAAGAGAGAAACTAGAGAAATCAAAATATTTACGAAA
The DNA here is from genome assembly GCA_038048925.1 of Garcialebias charrua. Classification (NCBI taxonomy): domain Eukaryota; kingdom Metazoa; phylum Chordata; class Actinopteri; order Cyprinodontiformes; family Rivulidae; genus Garcialebias; species Garcialebias charrua. The sequence goes on from JBBPBX010043845.1 coordinate 14,535, forward strand.
TTGTGCCCAGATTTTTAGTGAGTGTTTTATAACTGGATTTATAACAGTTGTAAGTGGTGGAAGCGGGAATGAGGATCCCAAGAAAGCCACGGAGGACCATTTCCCAGAACACTGTGACTCCATCTCTACCCAGTCAGGGCTGTCAGGCCTGTTGTAATAGAATGACCAGAATGCTAGACAGTGCAAGTTTGCTGCCCAATAGTAAAAGCGGAAATTTGGAAGGGCAAGACCGCCTGCGGCCTTAGTTTTTTGGAGATATGTCTTATTTAAGCGTGGACGTTTTCCTTGCCACAGATATGATGAAATGATGGAATCTAACTGAACAAAGAATGAACCAGGGATAAAAACAGGAATATTTTGAAAGAGATATAAAAACTTAGGTAAAGTGACCATCTTGACTGAGTTAATACGGCCTATGAGGGAAGTGGAAAGCGGTGACCATCGGGATAATGCCTGCTTTGTCTGATTCAACAGAGAGACAAAATTTTCTTGATATAAATCCTTATACCTCCTCGTAACTGTAACACCCAGGTAAGAGAATTTTATCTTCTCAATTTTAAAAGGCCATTTACTAAAGTCAAGAGTCTGCGCCAGGGTATTGACAGGGAAAATTACACTTTTACTCAAGTTTAATTTGTAACCAGAATTGATTCCAAATTCCTCAAGTAATGATAAAACGGAAGGCAGCGTGTCAGTCGGATGAGAAATGAAAAGTAAAAGGTCATCAGCATAAAGGGAGACCTTGTGCTCCATATCGCCTCTCCAGATTCCTGAAATTGTGTCACAGGACCGCAAAGCAGTGGCAAGAGGTTCAATTGCCAGGTCAAAGAGCAAAGGGCTCAGTGGGCATCCCTGGCGAGTTCCTCGATGTAGACTGAATGGTTTCGATATCTGAGAGTTGGTACGAATGGTTGCGGTGGGATGTGAATAAATTAATTGCACCCATGTAATGAAATTGGGGCCAAAACCAAATTTGTCAAGAACATTAAACAAGTAGTCCCATTCAACCCGATCAAATGCTTTCTCCGCATCAAGGGAAATAACACACTCAGGAACAGTATCCGAAGGAGAATAAATAATGTCCAAAAGGCGTCTGATATTAAAAAAGGAGTGCCTGCCTTTAATGAATCCAGTCTGGTCTTTTGATATGATGAAAGGAAGGATCTTTTCCAACCTTTGAGCAAGAACTTTGGCTAAAATTTTGGCATCTGTATTTAAAAGGGAGATTGGTCGATAAGAGGAACAGTGAGTTGGGTCTTTTCCTTTCTTTGCAATGAGGGTAATGCAGGCCTCTAAGAAAGATTTCGGAAGGGATCCTTGGTCAAACGACTCTAAGAGAACCGAGTGTAAGAGTGGGGAAAGTAATGGAGAAAATTTCTTAAAAAATTCAGCAGGGAAGCCGTCAGGACCCGGACATTTGCCAGACTGCATTACCGATACAGCTGACACAATTTCTGTCAGGGATATTGTGATCTCCAGTGCATCTTTCAGATTGGGTGTGAGTTTTGGCATATTGGTCTTTTCGAAAAACTGAGAAGATAAATTCTTGTTGGTTTGAGATTCTGAAGTATATAAATGGGAATAAAAGTCCTTAAATGCTCTGTTAATTTGTAAATGATCTAGAGTTATGGTGCCGTTCTTTAATTGGATCTTAGGGATGATTTGTTTAGCCGTGGCACCCTTCAACTGATTTGCCAGTAGTTTTCCTGACTTTTCTCCATGTATGTAAAATGATGATTTACTTTTCAAAAGTGATTGTTCTATTGAGTATGTAGACAATAAATCAAACTTAGTTTTGAGTTCTACTTTTTTTTGTACAGATTAGGGCATTTGTTTTGAGCATATTGTTGATCAATTTCTTTTATCTGCTGGGCTAAATCAGTTCTTTCTTTTTGAGATTTTTGCCTCAGCCGGGCGGTATATGAAATGATTTGTCCCCTAAGATAGGCCTTAAGGGTATCCCAAACGGTTGACAATGGGATCCCAGGAGTTCTGTTTATGGATAGAAAGAAGGTTATTTCTTTTTCTATAAATGTAACAAAATCATTGTTTGACAGTAACGTTGAATTGAATCTCCACTGTCTACTCCTTATAGGAATGTCAGGGAGGGACAGAGACAGAGTGACAGGTGCATGGTCTGAGATGACAATACTGTGGTAGTCACAGCCACGGACAGAGGGAAGAAGTTTGTTGTCTATGAAAAAGTAATCGATCCTCGAGTACGAGTGATGAACATGAGAAAAAAAAGAATATTCTCTCTCAGCTGGGTGTAAAAAACGCCATACATCGCACAGGCCATATTTAGATAGAAAGGCACGAATAGTGTGGGACGACCTGCTGGCTGTGGCAGGGTTTGTAGAGGATCTGTCCAAAACTGGATCCAACCAGCAATTCAAGTCACCACTGAGTATCAATGAGTATGTGTTTAGGTCCGGGAGCAGTGAAAATAATTTCTCAAAGAAACCAACATCATCCGTATTTGGGGCATAAACGTTAACTAGCACTACTGGTGTGTTGTACAATTTACCGGAAACAATCACAAAACGACCATATTTATCTGAGTTAACTTGAAATGGTTCAAATGAAATGTCTTGACTGATGAGGATCGAGACGCCCCGAGCCTTTGCTCGAAAGGAGGAATGGAAACTCTGCCCGTGCCATGTTTGCAGTAATCGTTTGCTATCGTCACTTCTAATGTGAGTCTCCTGCAGGAAAGCAATGCCTGTTTTTAACTGTTTTAAATGAGAAAGCACCTTCCTTCTCTTGACGGGGTGGTTCAAACCTTTGACGTTCCAGCTTGACAACACCAACTGACCACTCATATTACTAATAATTTGTATAAGAAAGGTAGGTAATAGGCAAAGTGAAAGAAAATATAAATTAATGGCAGTGATGGACCCCCCACCCCCCTCCCTTTCCCACCCTGGACAGCTGCAAAAAACAGAAGCAGCAAGCTCCATAAAAATTAAAAATAAGTCTCCTGTCTAACTTTTAAACTAGTGCTCCAGTATCATAAGAGGGAAAAAAAATGTATAAGCACCTCATGCAAGGCCAAAAATGTACACATAGATGTGTGATCACGCACACACATATAAACAAAGTTAAATTAATCCTAATCCTAAATTAAATCTTCAATCAGTCCAAGACCAATTCAAGATTCAATTCAAGATAGTCAACAGGTAAACAGGAAGAGGAAAAATGTTAATAGTTCAAAATAATATATTGAAAACATTATATATTTCACCCATTTTTATACATGAATAGGCCTACTTCAATTATTTATGTGCCTAAATACAGAACCAAAAAGCCCCACCAAAAAAAAGAAAGTCTCAGATAATCAGAGTATGGGCAGAGTCCTGCTCATCTGTTCGTCACCTCATGTAAACAAAAGTTTAGTCTAAACATAGACAAAGCCAGTGCGGGAACAGCGCGTTGCACATCAGTCAAAAGAAAAGTTAAATATTACTGTACTTGCGCTGTAAAGGCTGAGGTAACTCCTGTCCTGTCTAACTTTTAAACTAGGGCTCCAGTATCATAAAAGGGGGGGGGATAAAAAAATAAATAAAAATTATAAGCACCTCACAAACTAGTTTAAAGTATGCAAGGCCAAAAAATGTATACACATAAATGTGTACCGGTAATCACGCACACATATACAAACCTAAAGTTAAATTAATCCTAATCTCAAATTAATTATCAATCAATCCAGGACTAACCCAAAATTCAGCTCAAGATAGTCAACAGGTAAACGAGAAGAGGAAAAATGTTAATAGTTCAAAATAATATATTGAAAACATTATATATTTCACCCATTTTTATACAAGAATACTTCAATTATTTATGTGCTTAAATACAAAAACCAAAAAGACCGCAGTAAAAACTAAAAAGTCTCAGATAATGAGAGTATGAGCAGAGTCCTGCTCATCTGTTCGTCACCTCATGTAAAGAAAAGTTTAGTGTAATAATCAAAGCCAGTGCGGAGCATCCTACCATTTACTTACAACAGCAAACTTCCAGTCTCTGTCAAGGAGCCTCCTACCATTTATTTACAACAGCAAACTTCCAGTCTCTGTCTGCTCCTACCATTTACCTGCAACAGCAAACTTCCAGTCTCTGTCTGCTCCTTCCATGAGATGTACCTTATCTTCTGATAATAAAATAGCCCATTTTGACATTTTTCTTTATTTACCATTTACATTGACAAATTGCAGCATATTCATTTCCATAAATATGTTACATTAATTCTTGCTCAAAA
>JBBPBX010043846.1:1739-13580 GCA_038048925.1 Garcialebias charrua
TATATATACAGGTAACCCCCGACCTACGACCCCATCGACCTGCGAACCACGGGACTTACGAACATATCATATTTAATAAAAATATGAATTAAAAAAAAAAAAAAAATTTTTTTTTTTTTTTTTTTTTTTGTGTTTAAATGTTCTTAATTTCATGTGTACATCACTTTGTTGCAGCTCTGGTTGTTTTAAAGGCTTTATAAATAATAATTATGATAAAAAAGATCATTTCTGATCATTTTTGAGCAATTTTTGAGCAATTTTGGGAAACAGGAAGTAGGTCTTCAGTTTACACGGTCACAAATTAATGTAGAACACCGGACGCTATTTAAGGTTCAGTCACTGGGGTCTCCGGTCACAAATTAATGTAGAACACCGGCGGACGCCATCTTAGGTTAGCTGCCGAGAGCTGGACGAAGACTGGTGACCAGGATGGCTTCATATGGATTAATTACTAGCTGGAAACGTCTCTGTGAACTTTGTGGATGTCTCAAGTAGCAGCGGATTTATCGCCGATCGTGCCAGGCCGCCGTGCGAACACCTCCGGCCGGCCTGGCTACACCTCCGGCCTGGCTAGCTCCAGAGCTAACACTGGAGCTAACACGGGAGCCGGCCTTTTGAACACTGGTGACCAGGATCGCATCATGTGGATTAATTACTAGCTGGAATAGCTCTGTGGACGTCTCAGGCTGGAGCAGCGGCTGGAGCAGCAGAAGCTGCAGATTGATCGCGCCGCCGCTCCAACACTAGCTCATGGCTTGGCTAGCAGAAGCTAGCCAGCTAGCTAACACAGGCCTGGAGCAGCTGCGGTGGCGCGCTGCTCGGCCCGACAACAATCAACGCATGGCAACCTAAGATGTCGGCTTTGACCATCTCAAAGTAAGAAAATATATTTTTATTTATTCTGTAAATGTGAATAGCAATGTTTAACATTACAGTACACTACTTTACATGCTTAAATGTGTGCGCGCGCTCCGTTAGCATGATAAATAAAGGTTGAATGAATGAATGAATGAATAATTTTTTTTTTTAAATATAATTTTCACCCCCTACCTACGAACGGATCGAGCTGCGAACCGTTCTTAGGTCCCGATCTCGTTCGTAACACGGGGGTTCCCTGTATATATATATATATATATATATATATATATATATATATATATATATATATATATGTATATATATATATATATATATATATATGTATATATGTATATATATATATGTATGTATGTATTGGTGCTCCAAGTACTGTATGTGTTACTAATAACTCTCAGCTACTACCACAGTGAACTTTAGCCTATAATCTTTACAGCTGACTGAGTTAGAGCTATTTCTATGTTGGCTAAGGTTCATTGGTTGTAGAGGCCATCTCGAACTGGGTTGACTCCAAAAGTTAATTCGGTTCAATTCAGTTCAAATATACTTTATTAATCCCAAATGTAAATTAAATGCTGTTGTAACTCGTTATCCTCATTTCATTTAGAGATGTAATAGATACTGATGGCTGAATGTGTGAAGGATCTCTTGTAAAGGTCTATCTCACAAAAGATCCGAAGAAACTGGCCGCGTATACTGCTCGATCCGTCTACCCAGACTCGGCTGACCTCTCATTTCCTCCGGGCCACAGGACCACCCCAACGCTGGGCAGAACTCCTCCAAAGAGCAAAGGTCACTCCTCCCAGCAGCCCACCGAGGTCCTCATCACTGCAGACAGCCAGCTGCAGGTGCCAGGGGATGAACCCAGTCCTTCTACTGTCACGAGCTGTGTCCCCTGCCATCTCCAGGATCTCAGTGGTCAGGCACTCGAGCACGCTGGCAGGGAGACGGGAACGCATCTACGGTGCCTCCTTTTCAACTCATTTGAAATTTGGCAATGTAGCTGAGATATTATTTGAGCTTTTGAGTTGTTAATCAGCGGCTCCCGGTTGTATATATAATAAAATAAAATAAAACTTGTTGTCATGGTTACGCATCATAACAAATGTCCAAAAGTAAAATGAATTCAGTAAAAATAATTCAAGCTGCACATCATGATAACAGAAGAAACAGTCATCCAGAAAAAAGTGATTTACATCCAGAAAAACAGTAATTAAAGTTTCCAAAAGAAACATCTCAGAATGAATGTAACAGAGCTACTCCAACATGCAGCCCCCCTGAGCGGTCTAGGATATTAACATACATTAACACAACATAAGTAGTTATAAGTTTCATTTAAATCCAGTGATTATGACATAATTTGCTAACACAAAGTGTTAAAAACTCAAATGCGGAAAAAACCTACAAAAACCCAACGTGAAAAAAACACGAGCAAACATGGACAAACATTTAAGCTAATGCAAAAAAAAAAAAAACTTGCAAAACCTTCATGCAAAAAAAAAAAGTGATAATGGCAAAGTAAAAACAGAGCTCATGTGATCAGTCAGTGCTCACGGTATGAGTTAAGCATCACTCTCAACTACTACCCCACCAGATCTTAGCTCAATATTTTTATTTTTGTGTTTGCTGATGTGGCTTCGCTGTGGCGCCCATCTTAAAGTAGGTTGATTCCAAAACACTTTGATTTGTAAAAGTACATTTAATTATTATTTTCTGAGAGTTTCATTAAAGCCTGACAGTTTGTTTAATGAAATATTTTACAAAATGCAACTGCTCGTACACAGACAGGCAAAACATTACTGCCTGCCGGCGAATAAAAAAGGCGATAATGGCAGTAAATGTATCATAAAAGGAAGGTTAAAAGAAAACCATTTTCATCAGTGTGATAAAGGGATGGGCCTCCCACTGTTTGGATGATGATTTAACTTGTTTGACTGGCTGTGACAAACCGGGCCATTACAAGAATACTTGTCCGGCCCGTCAACTCGACATGTTCCATCACATTTGACACGGTTTCGCCCAGACAGTGGTGGAGCCTCAGGAGTCGGTTCCGTCAGAGCAAATGGGGACACGAGTTAAAAAGTAGTCATCAGATTCAAAGACCTAGCATTCACTGAAGGAGTGCTTATCGCCCGCTGCATGTCCTGCCACAGGTTCAGATAAGATCTTCGTATGACGAGAAATGAGTTTTAGCTGTTTTGGTCATAATTTGTAAATGATTTTAGGTGTGATCTCATGTAATGTGAGATCTTGCAAAACGTGTTACAGCTCAGCGATTAAGTTAGGGATAATTCTCAGCTACTACACCACAAACTTTAGCTCAAATCTGCACATCTGGCAAATTTATGGTCATTTACGTGTTGGATAAAGTTGATTAGCTGTGGCAGAATTCTTGAATTAGGTTGACTCCAGCTGTAGTCTTATATTCAGTGACTATTTTTTGAGCGTTTCAATAAAATGAAACCAGTGGTTCATGAAATATTTTGCTAACACACAAACCAGGTAAAGGCTAACAATAAAACAAACGTTTTAGGCTGCGCTTAATTTGTAAACCAAACGATGCCAGAACGCAAATAGCGGTGGTGGGCGTGTGTGTGTGTGTGTGTGTGTGTGTGTGTGTGTGTGTGTGTGTCTGGAATTTTGAATAAAGCAGATGTCATTTCCTGCATTCTGATGTATTTTAATGGGTCGTTAAACATCTACATTTACTAACATTTATAAATATTTTATTCAATAACTAGCTTAGAAAGCAACAAGAAATAGCCTGACCAACAGCTCTCCTTGTGTGAATAGAGCGGGCTCTGCATCTCTCAAGCATCCTAACCCCACCCCCCCACCTCCAGCCCTTGCAGGCTCTAAACTCCTTTAAAGGTGGAGATTAGGGTAAAAGCGGAAATGCTTATTGAAGGGGTAGCTCTTATTTAATATTAGGAAGCTCGTATGTGGCTGTTATGTTTAAAATGAGTGTTTACGTAAATATTTTCAGATTACATGTCCAATATAGGTTTTATTCGTTCAAAGCAAATTTGTTCAAAACTTTATTATTAGTAAGCCAGAGAGTTACTGGATCCAAGTTAACAGTTACTGAAACGCACCCTGACAAAACAAGAGAGTTCCCAGATTCTGTTTCGGCAAGATCTGGCTCAAGTTAAGCCTTGATTTCAGGCAAATACTGTATATCGTATGATGCGTAACATGCATGGATGTGATCCTGGCAAACCCAGCTACAACCACACTAAATTTTAGATTCACACATGAAACTTTGGTAAATTGTGGACATTTTTGTTTTCCTAATTTTAGGTGTCTGTGGTGGCCATCTTGAATTGAGTTTACTCTAGAAGTTAAATACAAGTAGAGGCACACCTACTGAAAAGCTTCTGAAAGTTTCGTTAAACTCAGTATTCTGGTTCAATAGATATTTTACTAACAGACAGACACAGACAAAGTTTGAAAAACAGACCTTGTACTGTTAGTTTGTGCTCAGGGTAGTGTTGATAATGACTCTCAGCTACTACCACATCCAGCTCAGGTCAATATCTATAAAGTTGACTGTTTTAGGTTTGTTTGAGAAGAACACTTAGCTGTGGCAACTTTTTAGAAACTAAATGACTTCAAAAGTTAAACAGATGTATACTGTACATGCTTTCGATGACTGCCTTCTGAGTTCCAATAAACCCGTCCAGCGGTTCAGTAGATATTTTGCTACCACCACACACAGATCCAGGCAAAAGCATTACCACCATTTACCATTTGGCGGCAGGTGACCATCAAGCTCCAATGACACTTCAGAGTTTATTTTCACGTGAACTCTCCTAATAAAACATCTAATCTGTGATTTCTATATTCTGAACGCACACTTTGCATCCCTCTGGTTGGTTCTGATTCTATCCGGTCCCTCAGAGCCCAAACTGTATATTCTCTCTGTGCACCGTCCCACTCTCCTTGGCTGGGCGGCATTAGAGTGGGAGCGAGAACAGATTATGCCTGCAAGGCTGCTAATTGTGCCTTTTCCTGTGTGGACACACCCATTGTGGCACAGCTGAAATATTTGACAGCGAGGTGGGGACAATTAGGAGACGCGCTCAAACGGATGTATTCACACGGAGCTGTCAGTTTTCAAAGGAGCTACCAGAAGGAGAAATTAGTTTCTTATGAGAGGTTGCCACATTTAAACATATTTAATAATAAAAACCATTACTTCACAGAAATCTCAGTCAAAATTCTCCTGTTTAGACACAACATCTTCCTTTATCCGAAATTGATTACCGTATTCGTCGGCGTATAAGTCGCACCGGAGTATAAGTCGCACCAACCTAATTATGCCCAATTAAATGGAAAAATCAACGTATAAGTCGCACCGGCCTATAAGTCGCACCGGCCTATAGGTCGCACCTCACGTGAACTGGTGTTTTGCCCAAAATGGACTGGCTGCCAAATTGTTTGGAAGGACTTTTGACAAGATTATCACATAAAAACTACAGTATTTTGTTTGATGTGTCTTAGTTGAACTTTTCATTAATAAATGAACATTATTTTGGACTGGCTGCCAAATTGTTTGGAAGGACTTTTGACAAGATTATCACATAAAAACTACAGTATTTTGTTTGATGTGTCTTAGTTGAACTTTTCATTAATAAATGAACATTATTTTGGACTGGCTGCCAAATTGTTTGGAAGGACTTTTGACAAGATTATCACATAAAAACTACAGTATTTTGTTTGATGTGTCTTAGTTGAACTTTTCATTAATAAATGAACATTATTTTGGACTGGCTGCCAAATTGTTTGGAAGGACTTTTGACAAGATTATCACATAAAAACTACAGTATTTTGTTTGATGTGTCTTAGTTGAACTTTTCATTAATAAATGAACATAATTTTTGTATATTTTGTGTCTTTCATCATTTATCTTTAAAGATAAACACATAAAAATATATTTTTATTAGCTGACATTACAGTAAAAAACGTGTCTCAGTTTAAAATGATGACAGAAACAGATACTGTATTTATTTTATGGTTTTTATTTATTTATTCAAAACCATTGAAGTCTTCATCTTCTGTGTCACTGCACCATTTTTGGACCAGGCAGATGTCAACAGTGTAGGTACTGTAAAGGGTTTCTTAGCGCCCATAGCGGCCGAAACTGGTACTGCACCATTTTTGGAGTTTTTGACCAAAGTCAAATTATGACCAAAATATTGGAAAAATCGACGTATAAGTCGCACCGGCCTATAAGTCGCAGGGCTTAGAAATGTAGGCAAAAAGGTGCAACTTATACGCCGGAGAATACGGTACATGATTTCTACATAATTTTGTTGTCTCGTCTGCTTGTTTATTTGCCTCGTTTAACCCTCCTGCTGCCCTTGGGTCATACTGAGGCATCGTATTGCAGTTGTCTGCAAGGTTTCTTTGGGGTTTTTAAAAGACGCCCATAAATAAAATGTAAAAATGTATTATTAGCAACAGTAGCTGCCAAAATGGCTGCCTAATAGGAGCCACAAGGACTTGGTCTTGTATGACCCTTTGGGTGATTCAGCTAAAGGCAAGAAGCATTTAGAGAATAAAAGTTCACAATTAATTCTACAGAAATGAACAAGTAATTAAAGAGGAAGAAAACACTAACTACCGTATTTGTCGGCGTTTAACACGCTTCTGTGTATAACCCGCTGTGTCCAATTATTGTCAATAAATTGGAAAAATCCATAAATAACATGCTTCGCCCTATAAGACGCATCTATTATGCGTCACCGCTACGCGACGCGTCAGCGCCTCATTTGCCCTGCTGAAAATGGCGGCCACAGAAGCGAGCGAGCACGAAGGACTTTACAAGATTAACACGGTAAAAACAATTATTTCTTTGCTGAGAAAAAATATATTTCTTAGCTGACATTATAGCACAAGGGTTCCTGAGCTTAACCGTTCCTTAATCAATTCACGAAATGGTCAAATCTGCTAGATTTAAATTGTTTCGGTTTGACTTCTTCCAAACAGTCTCGGGCGCTACGAAAATAAATTATAAATAAATCGAATTTTATCTCAAATGTCTTATACAGGTCAACAGTTTGTAAATTAAACCCATATAATTACACTCTGTAAGCCTAAAAAATATCCGAGTGGTTTAAGAGCTGTTTATCTAAACAATAGGTATCTGTTCACGTTAGCTAACTGCTAACAGATAAAAAAGCGATTTTTTTTTTTAATAGCTCTAAATATCTTCTGCAGCTAACAGTTTGTAAATGACCACCACATAATTACGCTCTGTACGTTTCAAAAAAATCTGCGGTGTGGTTTATGAGTTATCTTGCTAAAAAAAACCAGCTAACCTCACAGCTAATGGCAGCTACCTCCAGAGCAGGAGGCCGGGCAGCGACATTCAGTCAGAGCAGGAGGCTTTTTTCGGACACGAGCTAGAAACGGTCGGTGTACTCTCTGGAAGTTTCCCCCTAGCGGACAAAAGTGGTACTGCACCCTTTTTTGGCCAAAATGAAAAACGGCGATATCAGAGCCAAAAATGGGTCTAAAATATGGGGGGAAAATCCATAAATAACACGCTTCGGCGTATAACCCGCAGGACATTCAAATTAGTAAAAAAACTGCGTGTTATACACTGACAAATGCGGTATAACTTTTAGTAGAACATGTTAAGACCAATATGTGCGAGTAGTCAGAGATCCCTTAAAGGTGCTATGTGTAACTTAGAGCGCAGAACCTAGAAATATTTTCAACAGGCAAAGCATTCTGATCCCTCCCCCTCAGAGCCATATATGGCTCTGCTCCCCTTGCTCTGCTGAAATTCAAATTCAAGCTCTGTTTTTATTGGCTGATTCAAATTCAAGCTCTGTTTTTATTGGCTGATTCAAATTCAAGCTCTGTTTTTATTGGCTGGTTACAAACTCTGTTTTTATTGGCTGGTTAACGGCGGGTCACTCTGTGTTTTTAGTGTTTTTATAAATGCTGATAGAGAAGCAAGGGGACTATAGTTTTTTTCAGAGATTACTTTGTCTAACATCAGTCTGTCAGTAGATAGTGACAGAGTGAAGAAATATGTTAAAAAATATATTGTTAGAAAAGTTACAGACTCCACTACAAAGTTAAATAGTGCAGCTTTAAGGAACGCTGGGCCTATTTTTATTTGAGCCATTTTCTTGTAAAGGTAACAATAATAAATTGGCAACAATATCATATTAATTTGTTTCTGTTTTAAGTGTAGTTGAAGGCAGATCAGTAGCTACGCCCACATGTAACTCCACGAGAACCTCTCTGAATGCCTTAATGCGTTGACAGTTCACCACATCTGTGCCCTACGAAGCAATCACACTGTCATCCACTCTGTGGAAACTAACACAAACCCAGCTGGTTTAGCTTGGCTCTTGATCTACATGGGTGTATTTTAGTCCTGCATTTCTCCTCACTGCAAGCTTGGACTGTCGGTCTTCATTCGCCACTGACGCAGTGACCTTTCTGTTGCAGGGCAACCTGAACATTTATACCACCGACAATGCAACAGTGCAACCATTGTACAGTAAACACAACTCACGAGACAAGTAATGGCATAGCACGTGTTTGTTCCCAACGTAATTAGGACGCAATGTGCATTCACACTGCTAGCATTTTGTGTTTGGTGCAATAAGACACTCTACTCTGAACTCGTTCATACAAGGCTTGGAAAAGAGAAAAATCAGAGCTTTCTGTTGCTGGTTCCAGCGAGCTACAGTACTCCTGGTCAACAAGGAGCCGCAGGAGGCGTTTCATGAGCAGGCACTTCTTACACCATGACATCATCACAAGACGATACTGTAGTAGGCTTCCCAGTAAACCAGTGTGCGGCCTCAAAACAAGCTGCTGTTTCTTTGTTGCTATGCACACACAACAGGGCAGATGTGATTTGTGCATGTTTGTGGGGCACACTCACTTGTACTGAGCCTGGAAATGTTCCTGGACAAAACTGTGCTGGACTCTGGGCTGCTGGGACTGGATCCGATCGGGACACAGCACCTCCTCAGCTCCACTGGGATCCTGCAGATAAAAAAAAGTTAAACTTTAATCTGGGGAAAAAGTGGAAATAACTGACAGTGGTCAACTTAGGTAAGATTTAGTCAATGATTCCTTCAATTTACCGGTAGGCACAAACTAAAACAAAACAACAACATAAAGCTTGCCTAACAAGGCTCCCAAGAGGCCCCTTGTCTTTACTCTTTTATCTGTTCACCTATGAGAGTTGAGGGGCTAGCCTTGGCTGAAGATAAAAGAACAGCGGGAAAAAACTGGGATCAGTGAGACTCACAAGGTCAAAAATAAATAAAAAAACTGTTCACAGGGAGGAACTAAAGGACACTGCTTCATGTCAAGAACATTAGAACGTGTCTCACTTTTAAAGAGCAACGAGAATACTTTGTGTTAAATGATGTGAAATACAGTCCTGGAAAATAATCCTATTAAACCAATCAATTTTCCACCACATGTGATCAACTCACTGCATCTATGTAGGTCATGTAGATGAAATGGAAAACAGACTTCTTCTGTACTTTATTTGTCATGAATATCAATAGGTGAAAAATATTTTTCTGTCTACAAAGTAATATCTGTTCAGACTCTGATATTTCTAAGCTGTCATTTTTTCAAGTTTTTTTTAGCTGCAAATTAAATTTCTCTCTTGAAAAATGTGAGCATTAGCCTGCTCATGTCATTTTTCAAGTTTATAAAAAAAATGTCATTTGTGTGTGAAGAACGCTACATTAGCTAATATTAAACCTCTTGTACAAAATGTCATGTCCTTAGCCTTTATTCTCATGGTCTGCACTCCTCACCATAAATTTACAGATGTCCAGTTGAGAAAACAACATCAAACCAAACAGTCATGAAAACGTTTAGAGTATTAATACCAGCTAATGTAGCCTTCTTTTACACCAGTATGACATCTCTGAGTAAGAGTTCAAGCCTAAAAATAAACTACAGGTTGTCCCCAACTTACGACGTCATCGACATACAGCAAACCCCCTACTTACGACTCCATCGACCTACGAACAACGGGACCTACGAACGTATCATATTTAATAAAAATATGAAATTACTGTATTAAATTTTTTTTTTTTTTTTGTGTTTAAATGTTCTTAATTTCATGTGTACATCACTTTGTTGCAGCTGTGGTTGTTTTAAAGGCTTTATAAATAATAATTATGATAAAAATGATCATTTCTGATCATTTTTGAGCAATCTTGGGCAGCAGGAAGTAGGTCTTCAGTTTACACGGTCACAAATTAATGTAGAACACCGGACGCCATTTTAGGTTCAGTCACGGGGGTCTCCGGTCACAAATTAATGTAGAACACCGGACGCCATTTTAGGTTAGCTGCCGGGAGCCGGCCAGCTGCCGGGAGCCGGCCTTTGAAGACTGGTGACCAGGATCGCTTCATATGGATTAATTACTAGCTGGAATCGCTCTGTGAGCTCTGTGGACGTCTCAGGCTGGAGCAGCAGCTGCAGATTGATCGCAGATCGCGCCGCCGCTCCAACACCAGCCCATGGCCTGGCTAGCAGAAGCTAGCCAGCTAGCTAACACAGGCCTTGAGCATGGCAACCTAAGATGTCGGCTTTGACCATCTCAAAGTAAGAAAATATATTTTTATTTATTCTGTAAATGTGAATAGCAATGTTTAACATTACAGTACACTACTGTACATGCTTAAATGTGTGCGCGCGCTCCGTTAGCGGTATTTCCACGACCTACGAACGGAATAAGGACCTACGAACTGGACGCTAATTTCACCCCCTAGCTACGGCAGAATCGAGCTGCGAACCGTTTTTATCTCCCTAACTCGTACGTAACTAGGGGGCTACCTGTACGATGTTCCGGACTTACGAGTGGACTAACGAACAGTAAAGTTGTACAGAAAATACAGCACTGCTATGTGTTTTTAGATGAAAGTGTGTTAGCTAACCGTTTGTAAACAAAGTTCTGTGCATGTTTATGAACCAGTATGAACGTTTGTGTTGAAAAATGGATGTTCGGTGCAGCGCTAGCATACATTTTCCGACTTACGACCAAAAATCCGGACTTACGAGCGACACGTGTTTTGGGTTCTGACATACAAATTCTCGTCTTATGAGCAATTCGTAGGAACGGAACTCGCTCGTAAGTCGGGGACAACCTGTATAGAAGAAACAGGCCGCCGTTTAGCTAGTTGTTAGCTTAGCCTGGAGAAAGACTTTGTATTGTTCTTAAGGCAGCGATTTTCAACCAGAGTGAGAGTTCGTCATGTGGGCCGTGGGAAATAATTTCACTTAAGTTGCAAAAGAAAAAAAAGAAACGGCCACAAAAGTAAAAGAAATGACGTGCACAAGAGGTTGCAGTGATGAGACGTACAATAGTGTGGGGTAAATATTCGAAGAAGAACATTTAAGACTCTTTACTGGATCTGGGACAAAACTTGCACCCAGAGGAAGAGTCTAGTATGAGTTGTGGTCAAAAGAAAGAAAAAAGGTGAGCGTGACGCAATACCAGTGCCGTAATGTAATAAAGTAGAAATACTTCGTTACTGTACTTAAGAAGAATTTTGGCAAATGTTTACTTTACTTCATTATTTACATTTCAAGCGACTTTCACTTTTACTTCACTACCTTTACTTTAATGCATTTCCCTAGATGACTTCCATTGTATTGCAGCAATACAATGGAAGTCATCTGTTGTATGGATGCACTTTCATCGGTGATCCAATTTCGTTATGCTTGTTGTGAGGGGAAAAGTTATCCAAAAGTGCCATGGTCCCACAACATCTCCAAATGAAATAACTACCCTTTAAAAACAAGAACTTGGATTAAAGATATTTAGTTTTGGACTACTTTGCCTTTCTTCAATTCCTGTCAGCTTTGCATTCATCTGAACAGGCCCCGGCTGCACTAATGAGTAAATTCTGAATTTATATTATCATTATATTCTTATATTATTGAGCATGAATCAGGATATCA
>JBBPBX010043846.1:13743-27732 GCA_038048925.1 Garcialebias charrua
TATATATATATATATATAGCTACAATGTGTCATTTTGGAACTGTTTTGATTGGCAGCGTGCCACATATTTATTAGAATTTAAAAAATGCGTCGTGGATTAAAAATGATTGAAAACTGCTCTAAGGATTCAAGTCTGATAAACACTAAATGTTCATTAGAGAGAATATCACTTCAAAATCAACTAAATTATCCCTATATCTACAGCAGTCAACCTGTATGTTAGCGAAATATCTTGTGAACCCCAGGATTTTCAGAAGGCATCACTGAATACATCTACAACTGATCATCTTCAGTCCATTTCAAGATAGATGGTTCAGCTAATCAGCCTCAGGAAACACAAAACAGCATTTTTACAGCTACTGAGCCAAGTTTGATATGGTAGTAGCTGAGGCTTGTCCACATAACATACTCTGAGTACTAACAGATATCCTGAGATTTGTATTGTGTCAGCTTGCACAAAACATTAGAGATTTGACCAAAACCATCATAATGGCATTATTTTTCAGCTTAACTCTGCCATGAGAGGTGGTGGGTGATGTTTACTCCTTTAAAGCTTCAGTATGTAGCTTTTTTTATGAACATATTTCTTCACTCTGTCACTACCTCCTGACAGACTGATGTTAGCCAGGTAATCTCTGAAAAAAAATTAAAAAAAATATTGTCCCCTTGCTTCTCCAGGTGGTAAATAAGCATTTCTAAAAAGAAAAGGTGACCCGCCATTTTCCAGCCAATAAAAACAGAGTTTGTAACCAGCCAATAAAAACAGAGCTTGAATTTGAATCAGCCAATAAAAACAGAGCTTGAATTTGAAATTCAACAGACCACAAGGGGGCAGAGCCACATATGGCTCTGAGGGGGAGGGATCAGAATGCTTTGCCTGTTGAAAATATTTCTAAGTGCTGCAGTTCTACAGAAACTGCATACTGAACCTTTAAGGAATGCCTTTAATTATATTCAGCATCAACCCCATTTCACAACTTTTCAAGAGGACAAAATGTCTTAAAACACATTTTTAGTGCTTAGATTATTAGCTTCTCTTTGCCCACATGCTTTGAGTCCAACAATAGACTGTAAAAGCCAGGTACTTGAGTTTGCAAAAAATCCTCATTTAACCTCTAATAAGCTTTTGTGCTGGCCTGGCTGAAAGGAAACACACTTTTTGAGTTTTTTTTTTTCCATCCAGGCTGTTTACTTTTCCCCATGTCTCCTGGTACCGTACTGGCTGCCACTGTTCCCAGGCTGGCAGCTTGACCAGAACCTCCACTCAGTGAAGAAGTTGAAAGGAAGGTTAGAGTTTCTCAGGGTCAGGGAGGGGATTGTGAGAGAAAAACGGAAGAGTCATCTATATTTTCACTGCCATCTTTAATCCTTGGTCTATTCTTCTAAAATGATTTGAGCTGAAGACTTGAGACTGAAACCTGACCTTCCTGCTGCATCGGCTTCATCAGGCACATACAATGACAAACCTATTTCCACATTGTTCACTTCATGTGTTGTTCTCCTCCTCCTCCTCCTAGAGAGTGAATTATACAGGAACAATCAAAAGGTCGACTTTTCCTTCACATCAAGACATCAGATAGATGTGGTTCTGGATTAAGTTCTATAATTATTCCAGTATGTTTTTTGTTTTTTAACATAATGTCTGCCATTTCCACTACAGATATAAATCACAAAAGAATTACAGAAAGTCCACAAAAAACCCAAAAACAAATGATCTTTTATGAAAAGTCACAAAACAAGCAGCAGAACTTTGACATTCAAGAGCAGAGATCCACAAGTGTCCACATCCAAACACTATCATCGAGGTAACAAAGAGATCATACAGCACGTGTCAAAATCAAGGCCCGAGAGCTAAATATGGCCCCTGCTACCATCATGTCTGTGCCTCTTGATAATTTCAATGTAATTTTTTTACTCGCATCTCATTTTGCTTTAAAACCAAACACTATTATTTAGACTGCTCATGACAGTTGGCCAAATTTTAAATCAAGTAAAGTTTCATTAAGTTTTGATTTTGATGTGGAAAGAGTTAGGGTGATGTCAAATGAGACCTGTGATGCTCTTGTTGAGGTCCCTGCGCTTTGACTTTTTTTCTTTCTCACTCGCTCTCGAGCAAGAAAGATGCCTTTCTTCCCTCTCTCGTCCTCCTCCTGCTTTTTTGCTCTCTGTCTTGTGTATTGTAGCTTCTTTTACATATGTATCTTCCAAACCATAAATTACTGTCATGGATCTGGTCAGCTGGACTTTCAACACAATCAATACATTTTATTCAGTCAAGCAACCGTGTCCTGGAGAACCTTCATGCTCCGCTGAGACGCATGAGGCAGGGTACATCATGGATCTGTTGGGAGTTTGGAAGTTGATGTGCCTTTCTGTATAGTCTCAGGAGGATGCCAAATATGTTTATATCACTGGAATCATGATAGCAAGGTTTCTGCTTTTTGGCACCAGTGGATAACGATGTTATCAGCTATTAAAGAAGACGGCAGCAGTTTTGGCCAAGGCAAAGCTGCCAACCTTGGGTGAAGGTTTGGTTTGTGCTTCGAGCACTCAAAATCAGCTGACTTACGTGCTAAATTGTAAGATGGAAGCAATTTGTGAGAGTTGCATGTCATTTGCGGCTTCTGGGACTCGCCAGCATGTTGGGGACAACCTTGGAGGGGGCTCATAAGCAAGGACAAGTGGAATGCCCACAAATCTGGCCACTTTGGATCGAAAGTAACCGAAGAACTCAAGGCTGACAAGAAATAACAGTCTGCCTGGAAAAAAAAAATCAACAACTGTGGCTTATCTTAATCTGATTCCCACGTTAGGCCTTGAAGCAGGCCGACTTATCAAATTTCTCCTGGGATATGTGTGTAAACCCGCCTTGCCGTCAAATGCATATGTAACGTCTGCTTGCTGGTAGAGTTTTTCTGATTTCTGAAATTGTGTCCTAAGGACAAGATGTGAAGCCATCTTTTTTGGAATACCACTACCCTTTTCTCATGGTCTTTCCCCTTTTCTATCTAAAAAAATAAGGGGGCGCACTCTTAGGAGCAGTAACAACGTGCACTCCGTCCATTTTTTGGACGACTGTACGAATACAGTCTCACTGTACTTTGGTGCCATGATAATAAAGCTTATTCTGATTGATTCTGCAGCCAAGAAAGAATATCAGGCTTCTGATTCATTTTGGCCCCCTCTTGTAATGAAGTTTCACAACCCTGTCTTACAACATTAACAGTCAATATGTTGCTCACTGTCACCAAAGTTCACGCTCACCTTATCTGGATTGTTATCAAAAAAACTGATTCCCACAAACAGCATACTCCATAGTGGGAAAAAAAAAAAAAACACTGGTGGCTTTGGTGGCTCCTCAGATTGATGAAGTTTTTTGGATGAAGGATGAAACATCTCAGCAAAAACAGAAACCATCTAGATGACCTGACTGAACAATGTTGGATTTTTTTTTTACCTGGATAATTGAGCATGAACTTGAACTACTTTGGCATGACTGTCTCAAAGGAGTTGTCGAGGTAGAGGGCGAGCCACAGAGGCCATCTTAGCACCAGCAAACATCTCAACTATAAAACAAAACCGTCCAGATGACCTGACTGAACCATGTTGGAATATTAGGACCAGTTCAGCCATTTTGAAGTAGGTTTCTGCGTAAATGTTGAAGCTAACTGCCTGAATTACCTCAGATTGAAGAAACAGAGTTTAAATCTAAAAGGACCAATGAGCTAATGGCTAGTCCGAATGCACACTAACACCTAAGGGAGTTGTACTGTTTTGTTTCTTGAGGGGTGGCAGGGGGGAGAGAGAGAACTGGATCTATTTTGAAACCTTGACAAGCTCAAATGGCTCGTCTTAATTTAAACTACCCGTAGCCATTTGAGCTAGTCTGAAAGTTCAAATTTGCCATTTTAAAACAATTCTAACCTTCAAAATCTGATGGCCTTTCATGAGCACACTACTATTTAAACATTTACACCACCATCAGAGTTTGTGTATACAGTACTGGGTTGTCCAATCTGTCCTGCATGTTTCAAAGGTGTTAACACACCTGATTTGTATTAAAGACTGATTAACAGGCTGAACATAAAGATGGAATTCATCTGTTGAATCAGGTGTGCTGAGCAGAGAAACCAGTAAAACATGCAGGGTAGTGGCCCTCAAAGACCAGGATTGGACACTCTTGGTGTATATGGTTAGTTCGGCAGGAGTGTTTTGAAATTCCTAACATTATGGCCAACATGTGCAAATACTCCTTTAAGGGTTCGTATGATCCAATTCATAGCACAACATTTTGTTAGAAGTGGAAGTGGGACCCTTCAAATTATTTATTTACCTAAAGTCAAGCCCTGCATTCCTCTGCATGTTTTCCTTCCACACACTTACTAATGGATTCCACCACTATCTTCATACAGAGATAACAGACTGAACAGAGGCCAGCGAGTGCAGGCCCAGCAGGTCTTATCACCTCTCTGTAATCCATGCCCAGCTCTGTCAAGTCAACACACTGCAAGGTGTCAGCTGTGTGTTAAGAGCAAGCGGACACTGTGGCCCACTGAATGAGGGGAGGGGGTCTGCTGACAAACACCCAGTCATGTGGCAAGAAAGTTCATGCTCAATAATCCAGGTACCAAATCCAATAATTCTCATTTGGGTCATCTGGACAGTTTCTTTTTTATAGAAATGGTTCACCCTACATCTGGAGGGCATCATCAGTCAGAGTAGTTCCAGCAAACTGTTTCCCCCACCAAGCAGTAAACACCTTAAGTGGACCAACCAGTTTGCTGGAGCCAAGATGGTTTCTGGAGGCCGTCCTGCCCCTAGTCAACTCCTCCCAGGCAGGCAGCCATGGCCAAAGTGGTTCAAGACAAGAAAGTTTGTGCTCAATAATCCAGGTACCAAATCCAATAATTCTCAGTCGGGTCATCTGGACAGTTTCTTTTTTATAGAAATGGTTCACCCTACATCTGGAGGGCATCATCAGTCAGAGTAGTTCCAGCAAACTGTTTCCCCCACCAAGCAGTAAACACCTTAAGTGGACCAACCAGTTTGCTGGAGCCAAGATGGTTTCTGGAGGCCGTCCTGCCCCTAGTCAACTCCTCCCAGGCAGGCAGCCATGGCCAAAGTGGTTCAAGACAAGAAAGTTTGTGCTCAATAATCCAGGTACCAAATCCAATAATTCTCAGTCGGGTCATCTGGACAGTATCTTTTTTTATAGAAATGGTTCACCCTCCATCTGGAGATTCAGATAAAACCTCAGTCATCCAGTTGATCCCAGCCTGATATCACTTCACCAGGCCAAGGCTCGTGGCTGCTGCTGGTCTGAGAAATTGTTTTACGGGTCGTGAAATGACCCCTGCTGATCACGGGTCCATCTGAAGAGATGCCGTGAGCCAGTCTGAAATTGAGATGCTATCTTTAAAATTGTCTGTCAGAAAAATATGCCAGCTTCAATCTGAGAAAAAAAAAAAACTTAGCTGGCAACAGAGAGTGAGAGGGGGAAAAAATCAGAAGAGCTTTTTTAGAGAAAGTCTAAAAAGAAAAAAAAAAAAGAATGAAAATCTCCGGCTGTGAAATTTGAGTTTTCTGTTTTCTGCACAGAAATAGCTTTCGTTTTTGTTAGTTTGTAAATCTTCGGACCTGCACGCACATTTCACACATTTCACTTCCAACGTCTCTTCGTGTTTGGAGTTTATAGAAAGATTTGCTCACAACTTATTCCAAAGTCTTTGAAATAGACATTTTAATTTTAATGCCACGTAAGTTTCATTTAAGTCTCCTTTTTTAGAGACTAAACTCAGGGCTTAATCTGTAAACCAATCGATGCCGGAACGCAAGTAGGGGCCGGCAGTGTGTGTTGTGTGTGTGTATGTGTGTGTGTGTGGAGGGGGGGGGGGGTCCTCCCCCAGAAGTTGAGTTTTTATGTTTTTAATTTAGCTAGATTGTTATTGTCTTTGTGAATTAAATTTTTTATACATATAATTTGATTTACATTAGAATTGAGTAAAAAGGGGCAGTTTTCATAAGACTAGTTCTTCTTCTGCCACCTTTCATTTTATTTTATTTACTTTTTGTTATTGTATGTATAATTGTCATGATTTTAAATAAAATGAATAAATTTCCCCCCCAAAAAAAACTGTGTAAATCAGCTTAAAAATAATAATAATAATAATAATAATAATAATAATAATACTTTATTTATAAAGCAATTTAAGACAACCACAGCTGCAACAATGTGTTGTACACATGAAATCAAGAACATTTAAACACGTTAAAAAAATATATATATATATTATTTTTTTTATTTTAATTTTATATTTTTATTAATAAGATGCGTTCGTAAAGTCGAAACGCCGTAAGTCGAGACCGCCGTACGTCGAGGACCACCTGTACTTTGTTAGATTTTAATGAGGCTGGTGATAGGCTAACCTATAATTTGACTCAGGCTGCTGGGTGGGAGTGTTTAAAATGATTTATTTTATCAACTTAATGGGTTTCCCTTTACAATAAGGGTTCCACTATAAATGACCAATTAATACTTGTTGATTTAGCCATTAATAATGTTAGCCATTATTTAACTGTCACAGCAATTTGATAAAATGGAAAATACTGACTTGTTTCTTGCAAATAGTGAGCCAGTATTTATCTGTTCTCTCCATTCTTGGTGTCTATCTGTATTTGTCATAATTTAGACAATAAATATCAAACTTTTTTGTCCCTTATTGAGATGGCGGCCATAGCTGATCTAAAAATTCAGCCCCTCATTGAGTCTGCTTCAATTTATGAACAGCAAAAGATAAACAAAGACACCAAAAAAAAAAGCTTTCACTACTAACATGTATACTGTAGTTTGGTGACGTTAACGTATAAAGCTAACCAGCTGTAAACATAACCGGCCTGTTGGGAACAAAATGAGCTTCTTTCAGAGTTAAAAGGACAAAATTTATTCTATCTTTGTAAATGTCATTACCTGAGTAAAAAATAAATAAATAAAATAAAATAAAAAGCTACTAAATAATTAAAAAATAAGAACTTGCAATGCTTCAAGGAATATATTTGACCTGCTGGCTCTCGTGCCAGAGTTGAAATATTAAGAACATCAAAGTAATTTCTTCTGTTCAGAAATGACGGAGCTGCAGCCAGCTGGTCAAATCCTTGAGAGGACATTATGTGCGACCTCAAGCGAGAGTGTACTGGTGCTCAGACACCGTGTTTTGAAGGACTGTCAGCTACAACCACACCAAAGTTTAGCTCAGTATTTATGTGTTAGGTAAGGTCCATTATCTATGGCAACCATTTCAATTAGAATAATTCCAAAAAGTAATCAGCTGAAGATGAAATTCATAAAAATCTGTCCACTAAATTACGAGATTTTTTTCTGACAGACACAAGTGAAAACATTAATTCCTACCTTTTGGCAGCCGACTATAACAAACCAAAGATTAATCTGTGAGGGTAAAAAATGAACACAAAACCCTGATCTGAGTAACATCTCAGATATCAGTGCTGATTTACTTTGTGTCAGTGACATGAGAGGTTTGGAGGAGAAAAGGAAAACTCGGCAGTGGCGGTTCTAGACCAGTTGTACTGGTGGGGCCAAGCTGGGGCCAGAGGTTTTGTCAGAGGGGCACGTTAAATCTCGGAGAAAAAAGTGACTTTATGACTATAAAGACATCTTTATGACTATAGGCAGTAATGTAATACAGACATTAGTGCAAATATAAGAAGTAGTGCAAACTGAATGAGCACATGACCGAGAGTTTAGTGAATAACCCGTTTTGATGACACAAAAAGTAAAGGTTCTGTCTAGATAAGCCAGAAAAACCTCAAGGCCCCCAAATAACCAATGATGACAGATTCGAAATCTTACTCGACTCTTTTATTTTTTTAAAGCAGTGATTAAAAAAATAAAAAATGTCACATTTTACATACAAGACATTAACCATTGAAACTAAAGAAAATGGTTTAAAAAATCAAATGAGAAAAATAAGAAAAATTTTACAGACAGTGGTTCAAAATACCCTGATGCATGCTCAATAATCCAGGTAGAAAAATCTAAAAAAGCTAAGTCTGGTCCTCTGGACATTCAAAAAAACAAAACAAAGAAAAAAAAAAATTGTAGAAACGTTTCGTCTTTCGTCCGAAAGACTTCCTCAGTCTGAGGTGCTGGGTTCAGCTCAGTCTTATAAATAGCACCCTCTCACAGTGTTACACAACCAGTTGGCTGATGACAGCCGAAACCAGCTGCTCACATGATCAAGTTTGTACGAAACCCGTCTTTATCTTCTGACTCTTCTCTGCCCAACAGTGGTCATTACACAGTGCTCGCTGAGTTTAGAGCTTAGTGTTCTTTGGCGTTTTGCAGCTGGTGGTGTTGAATCACACTGCCCAAAAATATTCAACACTTCATCCCACACATGATCAAAAAATGACTCCTGCCTGAAATCTTTTAATGTCTGAACTAAAGCTTCAACTAAATCCACAGCTTTTGAAATGTCAAGTGTTGAAGACTGTAGCATATCAGACAGAAGTTTTGTTTCTCCAAACACTTTACGCAGTGTAACAAGATGCACAATAAATTCTAGATTTATCTGTGCCAGCAGACCTCTTGCCTGAACAGATCTTTCACCATGATGTTCTCGGGCAATTTCTTGCAGTAGTCGCTTAAGGGCAGGCAGTCTATCCATGATGTTACGCAGAGCTAAAAATCGACATGCCCAACGAGTGTCACTTAAACGCTGGAGCTCTCTTGGTGCACCTTCGTACATCTCGGTTTGTATAGCTAGCCATTTAGGATGGACAGCTGATCCAGATGTGAACACGTATAGTTTTTCTAGTAAGTAGAAAAACTCCTCTACCTCTGGGAGAGCTTTGACTGTATCTACTAAAACTAGATTTAGACAGTGGGCTGTGCAATGGACGTAAAAAGCATATTTTGCATCCTCTTTGATCCTCACATGTACCCCAGAATGCCTACCGCTCATAACAGAGGCACCATCATAAGCTTGGCCTACGAGATTTTTTTTATACTCAAGACCATGTTTTTCCAGCATGCAGATTATTTTCTCACTAAGCCCTGCTGCATCAAGCTTCTCTGCAGACTCAAAATGTAGAAAACTTTCATTGATAGCTCCATTGTAGTAGTACCTTAGTACAAGAGAGATCTGTTCCTTTTTCTTTACATCTTTTGTTTCGTCTGCTATGATGCTGAAAACCTCACTGTTTTTCACTTCCTCTGTAATTTCAGTTCGAACCATGTCTGCTAAACAGTCCAGAACCTCATTCTGAATGATTTTGCTGGTATACTTTGCATTATGAATGGAAGTCAACCGTTTTTTAATAGCTTTGTCGTGGTTAGCAATAGTTTCCAAAATTGCCTTGAAGTTCCCTTTATTGTCTGAGTCTGCAGACTCATTATGCCCTCTTTGAGCTAAATTTTGAGTGGCAGTAAGTAAAAGCACTTCCGCTATTGTTTTTATATATTCACGATTTTCTTTAACCTGTCTGTTGTGCTCCTTGTTTAACACATTGACCAGTGTTGCATTAGCTGCTGCAGCTTTCTGATACTCCCTCCATGTAACCATGGCTTGTTTATGGCGCTCAGACCTCGCATGCATTGCAAACCCCGCATCTTTGTAAGATGCATTCTTCCAGTTTTTAAAACCAACTGGGGAATCAAACACAGTGTCTGAGCTGTTGGGAGGGCTAAAATGTCTGCAAGGGTAACAATACGCAGAGTCCAAGTGTTGTGAATATTCAAGCCAGGGGTGAATGTGATACCAAGCTGCTTTGAAGCTCCTCCTTCTGTCCCCCATCAAGGTTCTTGGAAATAACTTTAGGTCCGGCTGCATCGGTGGATCTTCTTTGCATTTGCTGATGTCTGTGGAGAAAGCAAAACCAAATATATGTAAATTAACATATACACCGGAAAATACGGTAATTGCATTTTTGAGATCTGTACATTCTTTCCTTGAATTCTAAAACCTGACCAAGGACCAAGACTGCAAATAAGCTAAAGCTAGATTTCTTGACTATTTTTTAACAAAGCCAGCAATAATATTTCATTCAAACTCAACTTGTGTCAGAAAACTTAACATTAACAAACACAAGAAAGTTAATTCTCAATAGTCCAGGTATCAAATCCGCTCATTCTCAATCAGTTCATCTGGACAGTTTCTTTTTAGCAGAAACGTTTCACCCTCACTCCAGAGGGCTTCCTCAGTCAGAGTAGTCCAAAGCACACTGAAGTTAACCCACCAAGTAAGCAACTTATGTGGACCAACCAGTTTGCTGTAGCCAAGATGGTTTCTGGGGGCGTGTCCCTCGTCGACTCCTCCCAGGCAGGCAGACATGTCCAAAGTGGTTCAAGACAAGAAAGTTAATTCTCAATAGTCCAGGTATCAAATCCGCTCATTCTCAATCAGTTCATCTGGACAGTTTCTTTTTAGCAGAAACGTTTCACCCTCACTCCAGAGGGCTTCCTCAGTCAGAGTAGTCCAAAGCACACTGAAGTTAACCCACCAAGTAAGCAACTTATGTGGACCAACCAGTTTGCTGTAGCCAAGATGGTTTCTGGGGGCGTGTCCCTCGTCGACTCCTCCCAGGCAGGCAGACATGTCCAAAGTGGTTCAAGACAAGAAAGTTAATTCTCAATAGTCCAGGTATCAAATCCGCTCATTCTCAATCAGTTCATCTGGACAGTTTCTTTTTAGCAGAAACGTTTCACCCTCACTCCAGAGGGCTTCCTCAGTCAGAGTAGTCCAAAGCACACTGAAGTTAACCCACCAAGTAAGCAACTTATGTGGACCAACCAGTTTGCTGTAGCCAAGATGGTTTCTGGGGGCGTGTCCCTCGTCGACTCCTCCCAGGCAGGCAGACATGTCCAAAGTGGTTCAAGACAAGAAAGTTAATTCTCAATAGTCCAGGTATCAAATCCGCTCATTCTCAATCAGTTCATCTGGACAGTTTCTTTTTAGCAGAAACGTTTCACCCTCACTCCAGAGGGCTTCCTCAGTCAGAGTAGTCCAAAGCACACTGAAGTTAACCCACCAAGTAAGCAACTTATGTGGACCAACCAGTTTGCTGTAGCCAAGATGGTTTCTGGGGGCGTGTCCCTCGTCGACTCCTCCCAGGCAGGCAGACATGTCCAAAGTGGTTCAAGACAAGAAAGTTAATTCTCAATAGTCCAGGTATCAAATCCGCTCATTCTCAATCAGTTCATCTGGACAGTTTCTTTTTAGCAGAAACGTTTCACCCTCACTCCAGAGGGCTTCCTCAGTCAGAGTAGTCCAAAGCACACTGAAGTTAACCCACCAAGTAAGCAACTTATGTGGACCAACCAGTTTGCTGTAGCCAAGATGGTTTCTGGGGGCGTGTCCCTCGTCGACTCCTCCCAGGCAGGCAGACATGTCCAAAGTGGTTCAAGACAAGAAAGTTAATTCTCAATAGTCCAGGTATCAAATCCGCTCATTCTCAATCAGTTCATCTGGACAGTTTCTTTTTAGCAGAAACGTTTCACCCTCACTCCAGAGGGCTTCCTCAGTCAGAGTAGTCCAAAGCACACTGAAGTTAACCCACCAAGTAAGCAACTTATGTGGACCAACCAGTTTGCTGTAGCCAAGATGGTTTCTGGGGGCGTGTCCCTCGTCGACTCCTCCCAGGCAGGCAGACATGTCCAAAGTGGTTCAAGACAAGAAAGTTAATTCTCAATAGTCCAGGTAT
This sequence comes from Garcialebias charrua, assembly GCA_038048925.1. NCBI lineage: Eukaryota > Metazoa > Chordata > Actinopteri > Cyprinodontiformes > Rivulidae > Garcialebias > Garcialebias charrua. The sequence goes on from JBBPBX010043846.1 coordinate 25,462, forward strand.
CAAATCCGCTCATTCTCAATCAGTTCATCTGGACAGTTTCTTTTTAGCAGAAACGTTTCACCCTCACTCCAGAGGGCTTCCTCAGTCAGAGTAGTCCAAAGCACACTGAAGTTAACCCACCAAGTAAGCAACTTATGTGGACCAACCAGTTTGCTGTAGCCAAGATGGTTTCTGGGGGCGTGTCCCTCGTCGACTCCTCCCAGGCAGGCAGACATGTCCAAAGTGGTTCAAGACAAGAAAGTTAATTCTCAATAGTCCAGGTATCAAATCCGCTCATTCTCAATCAGTTCATCTGGACAGTTTCTTTTTAGCAGAAACGTTTCACCCTCACTCCAGAGGGCTTCCTCAGTCAGAGTAGTCCAAAGCACACTGAAGTTAACCCACCAAGTAAGCAACTTATGTGGACCAACCAGTTTGCTGTAGCCAAGATGGTTTCTGGGGGCGTGTCCCTCGTCGACTCCTCCCAGGCAGGCAGACATGTCCAAAGTGGTTCAAGACAAGAAAGTTAATTCTCAATAGTCCAGGTATCAAATCCGCTCATTCTCAATCAGTTCATCTGGACAGTTTCTTTTTAGCAGAAACGTTTCACCCTCACTCCAGAGGGCTTCCTCAGTCAGAGTAGTCCAAAGCACACTGAAGTTAACCCACCAAGTAAGCAACTTATGTGGACCAACCAGTTTGCTGTAGCCAAGATGGTTTCTGGGGGCGTGTCCCTCGTCGACTCCTCCCAGGCAGGCAGACATGTCCAAAGTGGTTCAAGACAAGAAAGTTAATTCTCAATAGTCCAGGTATCAAATCCGCTCATTCTCAATCAGTTCATCTGGACAGTTTCTTTTTAGCAGAAACGTTTCACCCTCACTCCAGAGGGCTTCCTCAGTCAGAGTAGTCCAAAGCACACTGAAGTTAACCCACCAAGTAAGCAACTTATGTGGACCAACCAGTTTGCTGTAGCCAAGATGGTTTCTGGGGGCGTGTCCCTCGTCGACTCCTCCCAGGCAGGCAGACATGTCCAAAGTGGTTCAAGACAAGAAAGTTAATTCTCAATAGTCCAGGTATCAAATCCGCTCATTCTCAATCAGTTCATCTGGACAGTTTCTTTTTAGCAGAAACGTTTCACCCTCACTCCAGAGGGCTTCCTCAGTCAGAGTAGTCCAAAGCACACTGAAGTTAACCCACCAAGTAAGCAACTTATGTGGACCAACCAGTTTGCTGTAGCCAAGATGGTTTCTGGGGGCGTGTCCCTCGTCGACTCCTCCCAGGCAGGCAGACATGTCCAAAGTGGTTCAAGACAAGAAAGTTAATTCTCAATAGTCCAGGTATCAAATCCGCTCATTCTCAATCAGTTCATCTGGACAGTTTCTTTTTAGCAGAAACGTTTCACCCTCACTCCAGAGGGCTTCCTCAGTCAGAGTAGTCCAAAGCACACTGAAGTTAACCCACCAAGTAAGCAACTTATGTGGACCAACCAGTTTGCTGTAGCCAAGATGGTTTCTGGGGGCGTGTCCCTCGTCGACTCCTCCCAGGCAGGCAGACATGTCCAAAGTGGTTCAAGACAAGAAAGTTAATTCTCAATAGTCCAGGTATCAAATCCGCTCATTCTCAATCAGTTCATCTGGACAGTTTCTTTTTAGCAGAAACGTTTCACCCTCACTCCAGAGGGCTTCCTCAGTCAGAGTAGTCCAAAGCACACTGAAGTTAACCCACCAAGTAAGCAACTTATGTGGACCAACCAGTTTGCTGTAGCCAAGATGGTTTCTGGGGGCGTGTCCCTCGTCGACTCCTCCCAGGCAGGCAGACATGTCCAAAGTGGTTCAAGACAAGAAAGTTAATTCTCAATAGTCCAGGTATCAAATCCGCTCATTCTCAATCAGTTCATCTGGACAGTTTCTTTTTAGCAGAAACGTTTCACCCTCACTCCAGAGGGCTTCCTCAGTCAGAGTAGTCCAAAGCACACTGAAGTTAACCCACCAAGTAAGCAACTTATGTGGACCAACCAGTTTGCTGTAGCCAAGATGGTTTCTGGGGGCGTGTCCCTCGTCGACTCCTCCCAGGCAGGCAGACATGTCCAAAGTGGTTCAAGACAAGAAAGTTAATTCTCAATAGTCCAGGTATCAAATCCGCTCATTCTCAATCAGTTCATCTGGACAGTTTCTTTTTAGCAGAAACGTTTCACCCTCACTCCAGAGGGCTTCCTCAGTCAGAGTAGTCCAAAGCACACTGAAGTTAACCCACCAAGTAAGCAACTTATGTGGACCAACCAGTTTGCTGTAG
>JBBPBX010043847.1:0-14580 GCA_038048925.1 Garcialebias charrua
TCCCGGAGTACCCCCCACAGAACCCCCCGAGGGACGCGGTCGAATGCCTTCTCCAAGTCCACAAAGCACATGTAAACTGGTTGGGCAAACTCCCACGCACCCTCCAGGACCCTGCTGAGGGTGTAGAGCTGGTCCAGTGTTCCACGACCAGGACGAAAACCACACTGCTCCTCCTGAATCCGAGGTTCGACTATCCGACGGACCCTCCTCTCCAGAACCCCTGAATAGACCTTACCAGGGAGGCTTAAGAGTGTGATCCCCCTATAGTTGGAACACACCCTACGGTCCCCCTTTTTAAATAGGGGAACCACCACCCCAGTCTGCCAATCCAAGGGAACTGCCCCCGATGTCCACGCGATATTGCAGAGTCGCGTAAGCCAACACAACCCTACAACATCCAGAGCCCTAAGGAACTCCGGGCGAATCTCATCCACCCCCGGAGCCTTGCCACCGCGGAGCTTTTTAACCACCTCGGCGACCTCAGCACCAGAGATCGGAGAACCCGACCCAAAGTCCCCAGGCTCTGCTTCCTCAGTGGAAGACGTGCCAGTAGGATTGAGGAGGTCTTCGAAGTATTCCGCCCACCGACTCACAACATCCCGAGTTGAGGTCAGTAGCACGCCACCTCCACCATAAATGGTGTTGGTCTCGTACCTCTTTCCCCCCCTGAGACGCCGGATGGTGGACCAGAATCGCCTCGAAGCCGTACGGAAGTCATTCTCCATGGCCTCTCCGAACTCCTCCCACGCCCGAGTTTTTGCCTCAGCAACCACCCGAGCCGCATGCCGCTTGGACTGCCGGTACCTATCAGCTGCTTCCGGGGTCCCACAAGCCAAAAAGGCCCAATAGGACTCCTTCTTCAGCCTGACAGCATCCCTCACTGCCGGTGTCCACCACCGGGTTCGAGGGTTGCCACCACGACAGGCACCAACAACCTTGCGGCCACAGCTCCGATAAGCTGCCTCGACAATAGAGGCGCGGAACACGGCCCACTCGGACTCCATGTCCCCCGCCTCCCTCGGAACGTGTTCAAAGCTCTCCCGGAGGTGGGAGTTAAAGCTCCGTCTTACGGGAGACTCTGCCAGACGTTCCCAGCAGACCCTCACAATACGTTTGGGTCTGCCAGGTCTGACCGGCATCCTCCCCCACCATCGGAGCCAACTCACCACCAGGTAGTGGTCAGTTGACAGCTCCGCCCCTCTCTTCACCCGAGTGTCCAAGACATGCGGCCGCAGATCAGATGAGACGACAACAAAGTCGATCATCGAACTGCGACCTAGGGTGTCCTGGTGCCAAGAGCACATATGGACACCCTTATGCTTAAACATGGTGTTCGTTATGGACAATCCATGACGAGCACAGAAGTCCAATAACAGAACACCACTCTGGTTCAGATCAGGGGGGCCGTTCCTCCCAACCACACCCCTCCAGGTCTCACTGTCATTGCCCACGTGAGCGTTGAAGTCCCCCAGTAGAACAAGGGAGTCCCCAGGAGGCGCACTCTCCAATACCCCCTCCAAGGACTCCAAAAAGGGTGGGTAGTCTGAGCTGCCGTTTGGTGCATAGGCACAAACAACAGTCAGAGCCCGTCCCCCCACACGTAGGCGAAGGGAGGCTACCCTCTCGTTCACCGGGGTGAACCCCAACGTACAGGCACCAAGATGGGGGGCAACCAGTATGCCCACTCCTGCTCGGCGCCTCTCACCAGGGGCAACTCCAGAGTGGAAGAGTGTCCAACCCCTCTCAAGGAAACTGGTTCCAGAGCCAGAGCCATGCGTTGAGGTGAGTCCGACTATTTCTAGTCGGAACCTCTCAACCTCACACACTAGCTCAGGCTCCTTCCCCACCAGAGAGGTGACATTCCATGTCCCAATGGCCAGCTTCTGTAGCCGAGGATCAGACCGCCAGGGTCCCCGCCCTCGGCCACCACCCATCTCACATTGCACCCGACCCCTTTGGCCCCTCCCACAGGTGGTGAGCCCATGGGAAGGGGGACCCACGTCTCCTCTTCGGGCTGTGCCCGGCCGGGCTCCATGGGTAAAAGCCCGGCCACCAGGCGCTCGCCAGCGTGCCCCACCTCCGGGCCTGGCTCCAGAGTGGGGCCCCGGTGACCCGCGTCCGGGCGAGGGAAAACTTAGTCCATTAATTTGAAAAGTTACAGACTACATTACAATCTTACATACCCCAGCTTTAAATGTGCTAACGTGTTAAACTGCAAGAAAGTGAAATCAGTGATTCAAGTGTAATGGTGTTAATTTTAGTTGATTTATTTTAAATAAAAGGTAGTGTCTTTTGGCATACCGACTAAAATCAACGTCTCATTGTCACTTAATGGCTTTAGGTTTATTTGTCCATCATAAATGATCACAGAAATATTGGGTAAACCTGAAAAAGAAAAGAATCCGTGAAATACTATTCAATCTGAATAAGTAAATAATTAAGGTAAAGGGTGTCAGTTTAATACTGACCCCCCAATTAGGGCTGGGCGATATGGAAAAAATCATATATCACGATATGGACTTTTTTTATATCACGATAACGATATATATCACGATATATACAACACGATGTGTGTGTGTGTGTGTGTACAGGAAAAATTTGGACCAAAGTTTTTTTATTTTACTACAGATAGTTACAATTATAAGAATGTGAACAAAAAGAACAAGGAAATTTGGACCAAAGTAGAAACTAGATCTACCTAAGATCTACCTTAATTCAAGGAGTACGATTATGGAATGACTTAATGCCAAATGACAAATGTTAAGGAAGCCAAATCATTCCTTGTATTTAAGAAACTGGTAAAAAATGAATTGCTAAAAAAAATAAATGAATCTAATTTAATGTGTGATATATGTGAATTGAAAATTGACTGAGTTATTTACTTATTTTGTTATTATAGAAAATATTGTTTGAACTGTTATTAGATGAATAAGGAGCAGATTTAATAAGATTTATTCTTCATCTGCTACCTTTCATTTTATTTTTTTTCTATTATGAATACGTTAATTGTTGTATTTCATATTATAAAATGAATAAACTAACAAACAAACAAACAACTCCTTTTCTACTTTGGTCCAAATTTTTCCTGCAGGTGGCGGTAAAACAACAGCTGCTAATGAAACTCACGAAGAAGAAATCCGCTCTGAAGTTTGAGTAAACAAAGCAAGAAACAGAAAAGAGAAAACGTTGCGTTTGATTGCGGTTCTGTTGTGTCTCTGGTCTGTTTTGTATTGGTTAACTGGACCCGAGTTCGGACTCGGTTGGACTCTGGGTTCGTGTCCTCTGGACCCATTTTGTCTCCGAGTTTCAGCGGAGCGAAATAATGGAAGCTAACAAGGTGAGCTTCCCCCTCTTTTTGGTAAAAGTTATTCTTCTCGGGCTGCCTGCGCAGCTGTTTTCTCCTTGTTGAGACACCGGCTTCATGCGCCTGCGGCTCTGTTGCTCTCGAGTTTAACAACATAAAGCATGTGTCGCAAACCCGCGCGTGCGTCAAACATAAAGCAGCGCTGTCATCTCGCAAAACTCAATATGAAGCTTCTTTGCGACAGTTATTTTTTTATTCTTATTTACATGTATCACGATAGAGACGATAGAAGGAAAGTAGCACGATAGACACGTTTCTATCGTCCCCACGATACTGTATATATCGTCATATCGCACAGCCATACCCCCATATCTTTACACTCTTATGGATTTGATGGAACAAGTTACAACAGCTGTAGATCAGAAACAACATTGCATAAGTATATTTGTTGATCTAAAAAAAGCATTTGACACCATTGATCATTCCATTTTACTTGATAAATTAAAACAATATGGCATTAGAGGACCTGCACTGCAATGGATATTTAGTTATCTGAAAGATAGAAAGCAGTTTGTTCAAATAGAAGATGTAAGATGTACTTTAAGCAATGTTTTATCTGGAGTACCACAAGGCTCTGTACTTGGACCTAAGTTGTTTATTTTATATGTAAATGATTTAATGAAGGTGTCCGATGTCCTCAAATGTGTTCTTTTTGCTGACGACACTACTTTCTTTTGTGCGGGCAAAGACTTGGAAGAATTGTCTGAGTTGATAAATATTGAATTCGTTAAAATACAACGTTGGTTTAAATTAAATAAGTTATCCTTAAACCTAGAAAAAAACAATTATATGATTTTTAGTAAGAGAAAGATAACTGTTGATACCCTGATGCATGCTCAATAATCCAGGTAGAAAAGTTCCGACCTTTCGTTGGGATTATTTTCAGCATCGTCTACAAAAATATTTTTTCTGCCCTCATCTGACAATTTAAATCCAAACAGGCTCAGAAAGAACATTGTTTTGCATAGTGATTCTTCTGGCAACTGGTGGAGACAGTCGCTTCTCCCTTCGCTCCCTTCCTCCCCGACCTCCCCCCCCACCCTCCGCGCAGCTTCTTGTCTGCAGCTGCTCAGAAAAGCACCTCGAATGCAAGATAAATTGGGTTGTATGGGCAAATCAATTCTACGGACAAGATTTCAACAAAAGGCAAGGCACGGGAGAGCCGACCCATCCTCGCAGACTGACCGGGAAGATACGCCATGGATTCCTGGAGGAATAAAATGGTGAGCGTCTCGCTCCCTGTGCTCTGTGGGGACTTGAACAATCTGGATTAAATTGGATATGATGGCAGTGCTTTGCTTTTTGGCGTTTGTGGAGCACTGGCTTATCGGCAAATGAGGGAAACTCAGCAGGACTTAATGCTGAAACACCCGTAGTCTGATCTGCGCCGTGACCTCGACAAATCAGCTGTTTTACGAGCTTATCCGGAAGGTGAACTGATCACCCACGGCTTGGGACTCTGGACGCTGTACTGGTTAACATCTGAGGGCCACAGCTTGGGTCAGTGAAAAAATATCCCGAATTGGATCATTTTGGATCATATTTGGATCAGAGTTGCCCAAAGCAAGACTCAAGGCTGCAGAAAATTACACTGCATGCCTGAAGTGAAAATATTTGTCACCCTTATCTGACTCCCCCTAAACAAACAGCCTTGGAAGGCTGGATATCAAATTTCTCCTGAGACGTGTTTTGCTGAGGACACCAGCTGTATCTATCGCTACACCCCCCTCCCCTGGAGAACTTTTCTGTGAGCGTTATCGGAGGCCGGCTGGTCCACATCTCAGAACTGTTGCTATCTGGAATGGCTCATGGACAGACATCTCACTGCCTCCACCTCAAAATGCATAAATGTGATTTGTCATAACTGTTGGCTTGCTGGTAGAGTTTTTTGACTGTATCATAGAGTGTCTGTAAGACAAAATGTGATAGAATATTTTTTGAATACCACTGTTTATCCTATTGTAACCTTCCTTTTTCCATATCTGATTGTTGGCGGCGCGGATTAATTTCTGCTGCGGCTTCCTTGCGCATGTCCCCTCTCAAGTACGGTGCGTGCGCCAATTGCAATGTTTTGTGCCCCGGTGCAATGACGATGCCAATAAAGATATATTCTATTCTATTCTATTCTAGCGGCTCTCTTCATATCTGCCATGTTTACTTGTGCTGAAAGTCTCCGCGGCTCCGCCCTCCTGCAGGCAGGAAGGAGGGGCTGGGTCTGTGTTCAGTGAAGGAGAAGGAGGGGGGCAAGTGGGAGCCCGCACAACAGCAGGAGGATTCTCGATATAAACGATATAGCCATTTTAACCATCGTATATTGAAAAACTCGCGATACATTGAGTATATTCGATACATCGCCCACCCCTAAACTAAGCCCATTTTTATTTTACAGAAAAGAGCTATAAGGATAATCTCTAGAAAGAATTATTACCATCCATCAAATGCTTTGTTTAGCAAATTAAAATTACTGAAATTTTATGATCTGGTTGACTACAATATTCTCTTAATATTATACAAGGCACAGAACTTCACATTACCCTCAAATATCCAAACACTTTTTGTAAAAAGACAGAGTACTTACAATCTTAAGGGTACAGTACTGATATTTTTGTTATGCCACAACATAGAACTTGTCTAAAGAGTAGGTCTACTTTAATTTATGGAATAGTCTATGGAATGGTTTAGAGAACGATATGAAAGTTGCAAAATCAATGACTTTATTTAAAAAAATGAATAAAATTAGGTTTTTGGAAAAATGTTAATAAATTTGTTTGTTTCAAAATTTATCAATGGTAAAGTATGATGAGTTATTTATTGTGTAATATTTTTTGTGGATTATTGTTGTTTGAATTTTTTTGTTAAAAAAAGGGGCAGACATAAAAAGATTTTATCTTCTTCTGTTTTCTTTCATTTCATGTAATGTTTGGTTTTTATTTACATGGAATTGTAAATAGTTTTTTATGTTGTTTTAAATTTGAACTTTGAAATGAATAAAGAATATAAATAAAAAATAAAANAAATGGTGAGCGTCTCGCTCCCTGTGCTCTGTGGGGACTTGAACAATCTGGATTAAATTGGATATGATGGCAGTGCTTTGCTTTTTGGCGTTTGTGGAGCACTGGCTTATCGGCAAATGAGGGAAACTCAGCCGGACTTAATGCTGAAACACCCGTAGTCTGATCTGTGCCGTGACCTCGACAAATCAGCTGTTTTACAAGCTTATCCGGAAGGTGAACTGATCACCCACGGCTTGGGACTCTGGACGCTGTACTGGTTAACATCTGAGGGCCACAGCTTGGGTCAGTGGAAAAATATCCCGAATTGGATCATTTTGGATCATATTGGATCATATTTGGATCAGAGTTGCCCAAAGCAAGACTCAAGGCTGCAGAAAATTACACTGCATGCCTGAAGTGAAAATATTTGTCACCCTTATCTGACTCCCCCTAAACAAACAGCCTTGGAAGGCTGGATATCAAATTTCTCCTGAGACGTGTTTTGCTGAGGACACCAGCTGCTATCTATCACATTGTTTTACACAATGAGGTGGGTTGCCGGTTGGGCTTGTTTTGGGCTTTGTTTTCATGGGTCTGGTCGCTTGTTTCTGTCGCAAGATCTGGCAACACTGCTCTCGTTCCTTTTACAGGGCTCTCGCGCTAACAAAGAAAGAAAAGCAGAGTGGTTTCAGGAGAGGGAGAAGCACAATGGACCCAGTTTTATGTTTAGAACATGAAATTAGAAAGGCTCAAGTGAATAAAGAGAGTGCTGTGGCAGTGTTTTTTGATATAGAGCATATGATATGATAATAATAATAATAATAATTAATTCAATTTATAACGCACTTTTCATTACTGAAAATCTCAAAGTGCTACACATATATTGAATGCTACACACATTCATAAACCGGTGGCGGCAGACTACCATGATGTGGAGGGAAGGATTATTAATAAAAATTAGGAAAATGGGTATAAATGGTTGCATGTTTAGATGGATTAAGACTTTCTTAGAAGGAAGACAGATACAAGTGAGGATAGGGAAGGATTATTCTGAGAGTTGGGATATAGAAAATAGGATGCCACAGGGTAATATAACAAGTCCGTTTTTATTTTCTGTGATGATTAATGTTTCAGGAAGTGGAGGGTGGAATGGGATTTTCACTTTTTGCTGATGATGGGGCAATGTGGAAATGAGGAAGAAATTTAGCATTTATTATAAAGAAACTTTAGGGTGTACCGGTAATTTCAGCTGTAGAACAATGGTCATGGAGTAACATTTTCTGTAGATAAAACTAAAATAATGTTTTTTTTTACAAGGAAAAGAGTTGATGAGCGAATAAAGATAAAATTGGGCAGGAGTTGGAAAGAGTTAAAAGAATTCAAATATCTTGGGTTGTGGTTTGATGAAAGACTGACATGGGGCGCACACATTAAGAAAATAATAGATAAATGTCAGAAAGTGTTAAATATAATAAGGTGTTTATCTGGAACTGAGTGGGGAGCTGATAGAAATTCATTGATAGCCATTTACTGGATTAATTAGGTCAGTCTTGGATTATGGGTGCATCTGTTACAATTCAGCAGCTGACACCAACCTCAATAAGTTAAATACTATCCAATATCAGGCACTAAGGATATGTACAGGTGCTTTTAAAACATCTTCAGCTGCAGCATTACAGGTTGAAATGGGAGAAATGCCTCAATTTTAGACGGGAACAACTATCTTTGAACTACTGGTCAAATCTTTAAGGACAAAGAAATGATCATCCAACATTAGAGGTGTTTCAGTCAGGTTGGGAAAAGTAAAAAGAAAAAGCTTTGGGTGGATAATAAAAGCCAAAGTTGATGAAATCCTTTAGATAATATAGATATATGTCTGAAGGTTCCATTACCCGTAATACCACCTTGGGTACTTCCTGATGCACTAGTGGATTCTTCATTATTAGAAAAGAAAAACCAGATTTTTTTAAATTATGAATACAGTACAGGAATATATTGACCAATATTATAATTATGTGCATATATACACGGACGCCTCAAAAAATACAGCTAATAGAATAGGGATAGCATTCATTGTACCACAGTTTCATATTAAAGTAGGAAAAGGGGTTATTGATGGAGTATCAGTTTATACAGGAGAAATGCTCGCTTTACTTTTAGCAGTTCAGTGGGTAGAAGAGGTAAGACAGTTAAAGTCAATCATTTGCTCAGATTCTAGTTAATCATTGTACAGTTTGCAACACAACCAGTCAGATAGTAGACCAGATATATTACAGTAATTGAAATACAACAAACACTACACAGGATCAACATGATGGGGATTACAGTAAATTGTATATGGGTTCCAGCACATCACGGGGTTGTGGTGAATGAAAAGGCAGACAGGATGGCTAAGGAAAGCACTAGTCGAGATGTGGTAGATATTAATGTTAAGTTTGGTTTAAAAGAAATAAAGGGTATAATAAAACAAAAAAATGAAAGAAAGGTGGCAAAAATTATGGGAGGAAGAAAAGAATGGCCGGTGGTTTTATAAAATCCAAAGGACAATTGGAGAAAGGAGAAGAACAGTAAGAAACAGGAGAGAAGAAACTATAATTTCACTAGGGCACACTGGGCTGAACAGCACATCATGTTTAATAGGGAAACATCAGACAGGGAAATGTGAGTGTGGAGAAGAGGACACAATAGAACACATTATTTTACATTGCAGGAGATATGTTCAAATAAATAAGTTGATTAGGAATCTTTCATTCAACCTTTATTTATACAGGCTAGCCTCGTTGAGTCATGGGGACTCATTTACAAGAGGGACCTGTCTCACTCACACCAAACAATTGAAGAAATTGATTCTACAATGACATTGGACATTGTAGATTTATTGCATAAGGAATCAGGAAATAGAGGCTATCAGGCTATATTTTATTTTTTCAAACAGTGTAGATTGTATAATAGGATATAAAAGGAAATATTTTTTGTTTTTTGTCATGTGGTCCACACTCCTTACCAGTTGGTGGCGGTAATGCACCATTACGTTGTTTGCCAACCGCCAATAAACACCACAAGAAGAAGAAGAAAAAAGAAAGAAAGAAATCTTTTAACTTTATTGAGAAAAAGTTTTTTGATGCAAGTCTTAAGATTATTTTTCGTTATCTAATAGTAACGGGGTTAATTAAAAGATTTTTTTTAAAGCTTGCTAGTCCTGATTCACACTCCTTGCTGGTGGTGGCGGTAATGCACCAAATGTTGTTTGCCAACCGCCATTAAAAAAAACCAAGTAGAAGAAGAAGAAGTAGAAGAAGAAGAAGCAAGGAAGGTATCGTGCTTTTCTTTTAGACCACGAGTTACTTTTCTGTAATATTTACAGTAATTTCATCTTCTGGAGTTCGTTTCATTTATACCGGTTTAGTATCAATTATTTTAAGGAAACTAGCTAAGAGAGTTGAGGCGACAACGAGACGAAGTGGCTACGGAAACCATGTTGGAGTTTCAGGAAACAACAGTCACAGATTATAAAAAGGAACGACGTCGTTTAAAGGACAAACTGCAACACAACGAAACCCAAGATGCTGCTTTCAACCCAGTAGTTCTTCTTCACAGATTAGGTTTGTATCTAAACATTCCTGCTTTTCAGTGCGATTTAAGATGGCGGAATGAGCAGTAGTAGTTTTTTGTATAGTCCTTGAATGCAATTTCGTGTGCTTTACGCCACTCACAGTAGCTTATTTTGAAGTTTCTAGTAAGTCTGGTTGATTTTCGAAGCGAAACATAAATTCTAAGCGTCGGTAAAGTGAGCCTCCACTCAGCTCGGTGAGCCCTCACTTGCGTATTTGTGCGTTTACAAGATCTTTTTTTTTTTTTTTCATTCATTCAACCTTTATTTATACAGGCTAGTCTCGTTGAGCCACGGGGACTCATTTACAAGAGGGACCTGTCTCACTCACACCCAGGGTCAATTTAGAGTTACCAATCAGCCTAATGCTGCGTTCCAGTTACCTCGTACAGGTGGTCCCCGACTTACGAGCGCCCTGACCTACGAGCGTTCGACTTTACGAGATTATCATAATTAATAAAAATATGAAAAAAAAAAAAAAAAAAAAAAAATTTTTTTTTTTTTTGGGTTTAAATGTTCTTAATTTCATGTGTTGCAGCTGTGAATGTTTTAAATGGCTTTATATATACGTAAAGTATCATTATTATCATTTTTTTAAATAATTTCGTGCTTTTTTGAACACTGCCGAGACTGGAACTAATGAATGAACTGGTATTCCGGTACTGCCGAAACTGGAACTAATGAATGTAAAATGGCGGAGCCGCCATTTTACATTCATTACTTCCGGTCTCGGTCGGCAGTCGGCTTTTGGAGGACTGTTTCTCCCATAAGAGCATGCCTCATACGGATAAATTAACTGGAAACACTCCCTGAACTCTGTGAATGTCTCAGGACTGGAGCAGCAGCCGCGATCGCTCCGCCAAGCGCTCCTACAGCACCGCGCGAGACCAGCAGCTCATGGTATGAGCTAAGCTAACATGCTAAACCGGACCCCACCAGAGCTGTTGCTTCGACAGCCGGCTTTGTGCGATCAGAGGTCCCTGGAGCTCGCCTCGATGTCGGACTGGAAGCCGAAGACATCGGGGGACAACGAGCTAACTTGGAATAACAAAGCCGACAGCATTTTTGGAGATGCAGATAAACCGGACTGCCCGGAGATGTCTCAGGCATGGAGAAGCTGCGGACTGGATTAGCAACGAGCTAACATTAGCCTCGTAGCTGCACCCTCGTAGCTCTCCGACAGCCGGCTTTGTGCGATCAGAGGTTCCTGGAGCTCGCCTCGATGTCGGACTGGAAGCCGAAGACATCGGGGGACAACGAGCTAACTTGGAATAACAAAGCCGACAGCATTTTTGGAGATGCAGATAAACCGGACTGCCCGGAGCTGCGGATTCGGGGGAGCTAATGCTAACAGATGCAGCTGATGGCGGCGCAAGCAGACGGCTTTCGGTAAGTTATTAAAACTTTTTCTGTATGAAGTTAGGATACTAACAGTCCTTTCTGTCTGGACTAGACAGTTGCACTGCACTTTGACTGCACATAGAGCGCGCGGAGGGGGGGCGAGAGACGACGTGTCTGTCGTGTGAAAACAAAAGGCAGAGAAAAGCACTGTTGTACCGAAAAAACTGTACAGGTATGTGTTTATAGATGAATGTGTGGTGTAATGTGCTAGCTAACTGCTTGTAAATAAAGTGTTGTGCATGTTTAAGGATCAGCATGTACGCTTGTTCAGTCTCATGTTGATAAACGGGTGTGCGCCGCAGCGCTAGCGTCTTTTTTCTATTTGCGAGCAAAGTTCCGGTTTTACGAGATAGCCACTGCGGGCCGTTCCGATGTACGAATTTTCGGTTTACGAGCAACTCATAAGTACGGAACTCGCTCGTAAGTCGGGGACCACCTGTATTTTGGGAACTACGAAGTGGCAGTGACGTCATCTCCCCCATCTACCACTTGAAAACACGTTCCGGTTACCCCGGTGGTAAAACAAGATGGACGCACGCTTTGTTTTTGTTGCTGTTTCGGAATATAATAAATTACTAAACATATATGCACTCCAGACTACCAGTTAGGCACTCCAGACAACCAGATATGCACTCCTGACACAGAACATGTCAAAGAAGAAAGATGAACGCCGAAGGTAATAGATTTAATATATATTTTTCTCGTTGGGAAAAAGAAAAACTAGCTTTACAGCTAAAAAAAAAACGTCTTCGCTCACTGCACAGCAAAACATGTAGGGGGTTTACGATATGTTGAAGAAACTGTACAGTGGTTGCTTTATTTTGCTAAATAAATAAGTTGCTAACACCGGTTGCTAACCCTGCTGACCACTTGACCAGGTCACCCTTGTAAAAGAGATCTCGAACGGGCAAAATAACTGGTAAAATAAAGGTGATTGATTTTATGATATATAACACCATCAGAAAGTTTTGGTTTGTAGCCTGACACTACAGTACTGTTGTTGTTTTTTTACAATCAACCTTTATTTAGTCAGGTAAATGTCATTGAGCCTCGTGGACTCATTTAAAAAAGTGACCTGCTACAAACTAAAGAATGATTAACAGCAATGGTAGAATTTCCTTAAACAATAGACAATAAACACAAGAGAGAATATATATATATATATATATTTTTTTTCTTTTAAAACAAAGTATCAAAGACTAGAAAAACATTATAAGGTAGATGTATAAATCAAAGACAGGAACATATCTGCATTGGTTTTTTGCCAGGATTCCAAGAGATTCAACTATTCTCCAGATTCCAACAGTTTCCTGAAAGTAGCTGTCTGAAATGTGTATTTTTCACATAAACAAGAAGTCAAATGATGAAAAAATGACAGAGAATTGCAGCTCATTATTAACTTTATGTCTGTCTGAAATAAACACTGTTTTCCCATTGCAGAGTTGTCTTGGACCCTACCATGCTGGCAGAAAACCCATCCATCCTGAAGAACAATGGTGCTCTAAGTGAAGCAGACAAGCAACGTAACGCTGAAATCAGCCGTGGAAGGGTGATTGTGGAGCAAGCCTTCGGATGTTTGAAGTGCAGGTGGAGACGGCTTTGTGACGTGCAGAATACCAGAACTGATGTGGTGGTGAAGATCATAGTGGCTGCCTGCATCCTCCACAACTTGAGACGTGGGCCATCACAAATTTGTCAGCAGCTTGCAGACGGGTCCCCCAGGGAGAATGATGAAAATGAATAATGCTGCGTTCCAGTTGTCCTCGGAGGTCGTAATTACGAGCTTCCGAGCAGTAAAAATCAACTGGAACGCCTCCTCAGGTCGTAATTACAACTCGTGGACTCGGTCTCGCCGCACCATACCCGAGTTCGCCGAGATCATCGTTTCAAAATGGCTGCTCCTCGCATCAACAGTGAGTGAAAGAGTTATTTTTTACTCTTTTTCGCTGTTCTTTGTGGTTTACTCAGCCGTAACTTCACATTAACGCATTCAGGCACTGTGGTTCTTTACAATAATGATAATGATATGTTTAAACAGCCGCTGTGCGTCGACAACGGCACGCTAAACGGGTGTGAGGCGGCATTGTTGTTGTTTAGCACAGTACTCGTTTTAGCTGTTCAGCGTTCATTGTTTATCATTAACTCAGTAACACATGTCGTACTTTACAGTGATTATTATACAATAAGTCGCCTAATAATTAGAGGGTGTTTCTAAGCGGTTTGTGTTTTCTAAAGAACGTGATTGTTGTCGTGTAGATGTAGCTGCGTCGGAGACCTGCAACCTCGTTGTTCTTTGTTCACCTTTACATGTGTTTTTAGCTAGTAAACTAATGTTTTGCACCATAAACTGTTTTTAAAAGGTCTATCAAGATTTATCTTGGCTTGTCAGGGTGGGAATCCAGTTTAACAGAATCAATTATTTTGTTTAAAAAAAATGCAAAACTTGAAACCCAAACCATCCTGTCAATCCACAGCTGTGTGTGTCGTGTGTGTTTGGGGGTGTGTGTGTGAGAGAGTGAAAATCGACCTTATTTATAATTATTATTGTGGGTTAGTTTTGTGAGTTACTGTCATCTGTGATTTGTTGTTAACCATGTGTATATTTCTTTGCAGTTTATGTCAACATGAAGATGAACATGTTCCTGGACCCGAGCAGACAAACCCGTTTCCCTGGTCCCTTGCAGAGCACAGAGGAGAGCAGACTGATAACCCGGCTGATAGATAATTGTGAAACAAGAGATTACTGATTTTTATTTGTTGCACAAATGAATGTTCAGGAACATTTCATTGTTTAATTTGCACAAAACTGTCATTTTCTATTCGGTGCATTTTGCCAGCTGCTACTGGAACAGTGTCTTTGTGTCCAACATTACTAAGTAAGATTTTTGTGAAGTTAGTTATTTTGATTTAGTTTTAGCTGGTAGCTCATTTTACTGAGACCTCAGACCTCAAATTGTACCTGTGCCTTGTTGTCATACGTTATTAAAAACAATTTGAAATAACAAATGCACAAATTCTTGTCTTACTTCACAATAAGTGTGGTTTTTCAGTAGAATAAAGGAAAGCAGGTAATGAAAAGAAACTACTTAGAATGAAAGTAAATTCATTGTAAAAGAGGAACACCTCTGGTATTCAAACACGACAATTTGTCATGATGCACTGCATAGTTTTTCATCAATATTTTTGGAAACCGATGTACTTGCAGAGAAACT
>JBBPBX010043847.1:16058-27732 GCA_038048925.1 Garcialebias charrua
GCAGCCAACACACACAGACTGGACCTGACACGCCACGCGCGAGCAGCCAACACACACAGACTGGACCTGACACGCCGCGCGAGCAGCCAACACACACAGACTGGACCTGACACGCCACGCGCGAGCAGCCAACACACACAGACTGGACCTGACACGCCGCGCGCGAGCAGCCAACACACACAGACTGGACCTCACGTCACGTCGCGTGGGTGTATTAAATAGAGCAAAAGTCTTACCCGCAAAACCTCCCGATTTCTCATGTCGAGGTGCAAGCTCTCGCTGGTCGGTCCACTTTATAAATCCATTATGAATTCTTTAGATTTTGGGAAAATAATGAACAGTAACGCCATCCTTCGAGGTATTAGAGCAGAACTGGGCAACACATCGTTTTTATTAGTTTTATTCGTAACTACTCGGCGAAATAAGGAAGCTGTTGATGCATCACATCGTTTTTATTAGTTTTATTCGTAACTACTCGGCAGAAATAAGGAAGCTGTTGATGCATGATGCTCCGCCTGCATTCAAGGCGGAAACTTCAGTGACGTCAATGCCCATATATGGAGAGGGGCAGATCTTCCCGGAGCTGCTGCTAAAAAACATGAAATAACACATTTAGCGTTATTTCTCTACAATATAAATAAACACTCCTATTTTATTATTAAATTAACTACTAAATATTAATGGCAATGCAATTTGAAAACATGGTGGGTCATGTCCTTGAGGAATACTTTATAGTCATTACCTTTAAGGCAAGATGAGATTTATGAATATGAATGGTATTTTTCTGTTTGTGCACATGTTGACAAAACTGCTACTTGCAAAACTTAAATCCCCAAATGTGGAAATGTTCCATCCATCCATTATCTTTTACCGGCTTCTTCCTTTTTGGGTCACAAGTCACTGGTGGTGCCCATGTCCACAGTCACTGTGTGAGAGGCGGGGGACGCCCTGGACAAGTCCATCACAGGGACATATGGAGACAAATAAGACAGACAACCATTCACTCTCACTCACACCTAGGGACAATTTAGAGCCTAACATGCATGTTTTTGGTCTGTGGGAGGAAACCGGAGAACCTGGAGAAAACCCACGCATGCACGGAGAGAACATGCAAACTCCACCCAGAAAGGCCCCCGGACTGAGATTTGATCCAGTGACCTTCTCGCTGAGAGGCGCAGGCAGCTCTACCAACTGTGGATGTGTTGAATCCCAAAAAAACACAACTTTTATCACTCAGCTGTAATATTTCTTGTTTTTGTTTTTTTAATTAATTTTCAAGCAGTAACTGTTCTGTTCTGTGAGGATCTTTGGTTAGAGCAGAGTTCTGAAAGAGTCTTTTTTTTATTTTTATTTTAAAACCAGAACCAGATCACCTCAGGGCCCCTTGGAGAAGGAAGCTGCAGAGGAGCGTGACGAAGATAAAGTCACATTTGACACACGTGAGATTTAAGCATTTTTTAAAAGTTGCTTTTTATGTTATATACGTAATAGTTTTATTCTCTGACATTTTCATAAAAAGAGTCCAGAGACTGTACTTGTGTCCTCAGATGATCGTCACCTCCACTTTGAAGTGGGTCCAGATGGATCTTGTGGGCAGCCACGATTCTGGGATCGGTTCCCCTTGCTGTGGTCCGGCTGCAGGCTCAGCCATGGCGTGCAGGAGGGCAGGGTGGGCTTTGAGGTCAGGCTGGAGAGGAAGTTGTTTGCTGGAGAGGCAGAAAACCAAGAGGTCAGGGAGTCGTATGGACTGAGAGTCGGCTGGTCGGCGGCTGGCACCTCTCTGCTGCTGGGTAAGGATTAAATTTGCTGAAAATGTTTTCATATTTGCTGAGCGACCTTTAGTTGATTAATAATGGGTTTCGTATTATCAGGCGAAGATGAACTCTCTTTTGCGTATGATGGGCGCAGTAAAAAAGTTTCTGGTGGAAAAGAAGAGGAGTACGGTGAAGCTTTCTCCGAAGGAGACATCATTGGCTGTTACGCTGTGAGTTACTATTCTATATATTCTTGTTTCTAGTACTGAAGGTATTTTTTCTAATTTCTATCCTGTATCCATGTTTGTACCTTCACACCTCCAGTCTTTTTCGACAGATGGCGCTGTTGAGCTCTTTTTCCATAAGAACAGTTATTTCATGGGCATTGCCTTTAAACTTGATGCCTCTGTGCTGCGTGGTCGTCCCCTGTTCCCTCACGTACTATGTAAGAGCCTCTCGGTCCGATTGCTGTTGGACACTGCGACCCCTCAATGGTACCCGGGCCCACCAGGGTTTACTCCACTGGCAGCTCTCCCTGTTGGGCAAAGAGTGCGCTCCACATCAGCTCCTACCTCCAGAGCGCAGAAGGAGGTGAGAGGCAGTCTGGTAAACTAGTTGGTGTTTTTTTTATTTTACCTTAGTTCATTCAGAGTTATAAAAGTCTAATTCAGTTCGGTGTTATAACACAACAAAGAGAATTATCAGAGGTTTAACTTTTTTTTCCCATTTACTTAGAACTACAGGCAGTCCTCGACTTACGACGGAGATCCGTTCAAAAGTCAAAGTCAACTTTATTGTCAGAACTGCAATATGTACAGGACATACACAGGATTGAAATTGCAGTTTCTCTCAGTCCCTCGGTGCAACAGTAACCATCTAAACACTAAAACATTTAATAAACATAAGCATAAAATAGTAAAAGTGTAACACTGTCCTGAGTTTTTTCATAGTAGTATAAAAGTATGAAAATTTACACCAACACTGAAACACCAAACACCCAATGAACATAAGCATAAAATGAAATAATAAAAGTGTAATACTGTCCTGAGTTTTTTCATAGTAGTATAAAAAGTATAAAAAGTATATCTATAAAATAAACTGAAGGTTCTAGCATTGACATTTGCAAAGAGTGGCACAGCAGCATATGAGTTAATGTACACAGTACAGTATATGTATGAGGTAGTTGATGTTGGTATAGAGGCAAAGTGGCATATGCAGTAAGGCACATTTGGCATCCTTAGATAAGGCTAGTCAGAGAATACTGTATATGTATCAGCAGAGTCAGAGAGTCTTTATTGTCATTTGCACCGCATGTGGTACATGTGATGAAAACGAGATTATGTACACAGGGTCCCAGTTACATCCAACAACAAATGCAAGAGAAAAAAAAAGAAAAAGAACAGTAATAACATCTAGAATTAACTAAGAAAAACATCAACTAGTAATACACTAAGCCCTAATGTAGTGGAAAAACATCATTATAAACAGCAGCACGAACATGAGTCTGTATGAGCAGATGGTCACAGATGAACACAGCAACAAGAAAACAGATCAGCATCAGCATGATGTGATATTTTGCAGTGATTATTCTTATTATTTATTTATTCATGAGTCTAACAGCCTCAGGGTAGAAGCTGTTCCTCAGTCTAGTGGTTCTACATTTGATGCTCCTCAACCTCCGTCCTGAGGGGAGTGGGGCAAAGAGTGAGTGTGCTGGGTGAGTGAGGTCTTTCATGATGCAGGTGGCTCTTTTCCTGCATCTGGAGGTGTAAATGTCTGTGATGGTGGGGAGACTGACTCCAACAGACTTCTGTGCAGCCTTCACCACTCTCTGTAGAGCTTTCCTCTCTGCAACTGTGCAGCCTCCATGCCACACGTTGATGCTGGAGCACAGGATGCTCTCCACTGCACACCTGTAGAACGAGGTGAGAACTGGGCTGCTCAGACCAGCTCGTCTCAGCCGTCTGAGGAAGTAGAGTCTCTGATGACCTTTCTTGATCAGGCTGGTGGTGTTGTTGCTCCAGCTGAGGTTATCATTCAAGTGTACACCCAAGTATTTGTAGCTGGAGACCACCTCCACCGCAGATCCACCTATGTTCAGTGGGGCGTGGGTGTGTTTGTTCCTTCTGAAGTCCACAATCATCTCCTTTGTCTTCTTCACATTCATGTGAAGATTATTCTCTTTGCACCAGCTCTCCAGGTGTTCCACCTCCTGTCTGTAGCTGGACTCATCATTGTTTGTGATGCATCCCACCACCGCTGTATCATCTGCAAACTTAACAATATGACAGCCTGGATGTGTGGCTGTACAATCATATGTGAGCAGAGTGAACAGAAGAGGGCTCAGCACACATCCTTGAGGAGAGCCAGTGCTGAGGGTTATGGTGGAGGAGGAGAAGTTGTGGATCTTCACGGACTGTGGTCTGTCTGTTAAGAAGTCTAGTACCCAGTTACAAATAGAGGGGCTTAGTCCAAGTGTGGATAGTTTGTCTATCAGAGTTTGGGGGATCATGGTGTTGAAGGCAGATGTGAAGTCCACAAAGAGCAGACGCACGTATGAGTCCTTCTGATCCAGGTGGGTGAGAGCAGTGTGGACCAAAGAGGAGATGGCGTCCTCTGTTGATCGGTTCTCGCGGTATGCATATTGATGAGGGTCCTCGTTGATGTTGACGGTTGTCTTGATGTGGGACATGACCAGTTTCTCAAAACATTTAGCGACTATCGGGGTGAGGGCCACCGGTCTATAGTCATTCAGACCAGTCACTGTGGAGCTCTTTGGAACTGGGATGATGGTGGCGGTCTTCAGGCAGCTGGGAACTGTAGTAGCAGTAGTGTAGATATAAAAGTAGTGTAAATGTAAACAGTAGTCATAAATGTAAAACAGTAGTAATAAATGTAAACCGTATTAATAAATGTAAACAGTGAATGTAAACAGTAGTATGACTATAGGCAGTAATTTAATACAAACATTAGTGCAAATATGAAAAGTAGTGCAAACTGAATGAGCACATGACCGAGAGTTTAGTGAATAACCCGTTTGATGACACAGGGTCCAGTGTTAAAAACTTTGTGTTGTCAGGGTATATGCAGGAATAATGAAGTTAATTTCAATACCTTTTCAAGACTTTTTAAAGACCTTCCAAAATAAATTCAAGACCTTATCGTCACTTTGTTTTATTAAGCAACAAATCTTTGATTTACAAAACTGCTGTTGTTTTCAATTAAATCTGTGAATCTCAAACCTACAACAGAACTGAGATACAGTGGAAAGAAAAAAGTTCAAAAGAAGAAACTGAACCACGACTAGGTTTAAGAAAATATAGCTTAGGTTACAACAAGACTCGTAGCTATTTTAACGTAACTTGGTTGAACAATGGCGAATAAGAAATAAACACGGTTAATCTCGGCGACAGGCCTCAGCCATTCTTGAAAATCAAGCATCTCCAACCAAGAGTCCGAAAACTTGCATTTACCCATTGTTCTCACGGTCTCCTGGCAACTTACTCAAACACACAAGCTCAACTTGGAGATAAAGCAGCCGTGCATGCGCACAAGATAGGCCTAGCCGTAATAGCTGTTGTAACCTGACACCCTAAATTTGTGCGAAGCGGTTTCCGAATCATCCGCGGTGAGGAAAACAAATATTTGTCATACATACTTTTTGCTGTCAAATTATTTAAGGCTAGAACAGCAAAAAAAATAATACCACATCAAATCGCTTTCAAGACTTTTTAATACTTTTCAAGACCCTTAATTTTCCCAAAATTGATTTATCAACTTTTAATAACTTTCAAGACCCTGCATATACTCTGGCTGTGTGGTAATGTGTGAGAAAGTTTTTTGTGTTAAGGCAGTTCAAATGGGAGGGGAGGCAGAGCAGGCAGAGTGTTTAGCATCCTGACTGCCTGATGAACAGAGCTGTCTCTCAGTCTGCTGGTTCGAGCCTGGAGACTCCTCAGTCTCCTCCCTGATGGCAGCAGTCTAAAGCGGCTGTGTAGTGGGTGTGTGGGATCACCTGCCATGCAGAGGGCTTTCCGAGTGAGGCGGTTGCTGTGTAAGTCCTGCAGTGAGGGCAAGGAGGTGCCGACGATCTTCTCAGCTGCTCTCACGATG
This sequence comes from Garcialebias charrua, assembly GCA_038048925.1. Lineage (NCBI taxonomy): Eukaryota > Metazoa > Chordata > Actinopteri > Cyprinodontiformes > Rivulidae > Garcialebias > Garcialebias charrua. Next base: position 21,926 of record JBBPBX010043847.1, read on the forward strand.
CGCTGGAGGCTCTTGCGGCAGGATGCAGTACATGCACCAAACCACACCGTGATGCAGCTGGTCAGGACACTTTCTATGGCACCTCTGTAGAAGGTGCACATGATGGGGGTTGAAGCTCCAGCCCTTTTCAGCTTGCGGAGAAAGTAGAGGCGCTGGTGAGCCTTCTTGGCCAGTGCTGCAGTGTTCCTGCTCCAGGACAGGTCCTTCGAGACGTGCACTCCCAGGAACTTGGTGCTGTCCACTCTCTCCACTGCGGTGCTGTTGATGGTCAGAGGGGCATGTTGTGCATCCCTCTTCCTGAAGTCCACGACAATCTCCTTTGTCTTCTCCACGTTGAGAGTGAGATTGTTGTGTCCGCACCACAAGGCCAAGCGGCTCACCTCGTTCCTGTAGTCCGTCTCATCGTTGTTGCTGATGAGACCTACCACTGTTGTGTCGTCTGCAAACTTGATGAAGTGGTTGGAGCTGTATGATTCCTATGCTGCGTCGTAAATCGAATTTCGACGTAAGTCGGAACATACGTAAATACTTCACCTTATAGGTACAGTACTGTATTTTACCAAGCACTTAGCCTATCCTAACACAGTACCCTACATAATTATTAAAACACACATACAAGGAGCCATAATGAAGGGAAAAAGAGTTAATAACCTACTGGTATGCTGGTGAAGCCGTTCCTTCGTCCCTCCGTATTCTCTATTGCGTTTAAGTCGTAAAACCGCCGTCCAGCTCGGTCCATCCTCTGTACGTATTTGTTTACAACCTAAAACCGCATTCACTGTACACACAGTAAAAGTAAGTTGTACTATGTAGTTTTGTTTTGTGAATGTCCAGAGGACCAGACTTAGCTTTTTTAGAGAGTACAGGGCAGCTGTAGCCTCCACAGCTAGTAAAACCGGAAACTGAGTAACTCGGCTTTTCAAAATAAAAATTTCAAAATATTTTTTTAATTTATTTATTTATGGGAGGTGCGTCGTAACCGTGAAACGTCGTAACTCAAGGCCGTCGTAAGTCGAGGACTACCTGTACTTGGTTTCCATTGTTTTAATTTTCATTATAGACAACATACTCTTGATCAGGGCAAGGCCAGTTATTTGTCATCACTACGTGTGAGGAGCCAGTGTTTAATTAAAAAAATTAAAAAAAAAATTTAGCAGTTTGGTTCAGAGTTAGTTAGAATTAAAATAAGTGTGATTATTGCCAGGGCTTAATTTGTAAACAGATTGATGCCGGAACACAAATAGCAGATGGTTTAGTGGAGGGTCTGTGGGTCCTCCCCCAGAAAATTTGGAGATACCATTTCTTGCATTTTGGTGTATTTTACCAGTTGTTAAACATCTGTAAACATTTGATTAAATTGATTAAAAACAGGTCTCTTGTAAATGACGAGGCTCGATGAGACTAACAACTTGTATAAATAAAGGTTGAATTGAAATGACTATTTTAGAGAGCAACAACAAGCCAAGCAGCTCCAGTTCTGTCAAGCGTCCTACACTGCCATGGGTGCACTGGAGCAAGTCTGATGCATTCATCTTGTGGAAACCAACAATTGTCTATTAAAAATATTGTGAGTTTGTCTAAACGGTTGAGTTAATTTAGTCCAGATTCAGATTGTGAGAGCGTGTTTTAACAGTCTAGGAACCAAGCTGCACAGTGAGAATTTATTGAAACATTTGATCTGTGTGTTGCTGCAGGTGGTGATGATGGTGGGACTTCCTGGCTCTGGGAAAAGCCTCTGGGTCCAAACTCACATGAAGAAACATCCAGAGAGGAAGTACAGACTGCTGGGAACAGAGGAGCTGCTCGCATGCATGATGGTCAGTCAAAACTTCAGGCTTTCTTTTGGGTTTCATGTTTAGAACTGAAAACAACGATTAGCTGAGCTAAAGTGTGTGTGTGTTTATATAGAGTGGGGGTCACAGAGACAACAGGCTGCAGCAGGCCTCTCAGTGTCTGACTGAATTGATCAGGTTGGCAGCAGAAACCCCTGGAAACTACATCCTTGATCAGGTAACTCCACTAAATTAAAATATATTCAACCCTGGACTGACAAACTCTGAACTCACCTGCAAGGTTCAGTTTGACAGTTTCAAGGTTGTTGTTTGCACAGAACAATGTTTTCCTCTAAACCTCTCTGTTCCCAGTGCAACGTCCTCGTCTCTGCACGTCGCTACAAGCTGCAGCTGTTTGCGGGCTTCAGCCGCCGAGTGGTGGTGGTCTTCCCTTCGGCAGACGAGTGGAGAAGACGACTGTCCCAGCATCGGATGAATAACGGAGAGCACATCCCTGAGACGGCACTGCTCAAACTCCAAGGTGATACTTGCTCACGTTTTATAGGAAAACACGAGGGAACAAAATGCCCATTTTGATATATTGATGTATTAAACCTCATTCAGCAACTTCCTACGGAGAAAGATAACTTTAAGGAAAACAAGAAATATTTATGTTCTGTTAGTCAATGTGTTAGGCATGTATTAGTGATACTCCAAAGAATAATTTTGTATGCCAGTAAGAATTTCTTGAAGGGGATTCAGCTCAGTAAAAAAAATCTTTAATTTGTTAATAAAGCCCTCCTAGAGAATAAACAGTGCGTCCATAGACGCGGTTTAGATTACGTAAAATGCTTTTCACCTACGAGCCTAAAAACGGTTAGAGTAAAAAATATTTTCTCTTTCCTCAGTTAGCTGCAGCCTTCCAGAGCCACAAGCTGACCTGCTGGAGGAGTTGCAGTATGTCGAACTGCCACAGGAACAAGCACAAGCACTCCTGAAGGAGTACCAGGACGAAGCTCGCAGACTGCTGCCGCCCGTGCCCCAACAAGAGAAAAAGAAACCACGATTTAACAAGAGGAGACGCCACCTTCAACTCCCACCACCCTCACAGAGGATTCACTGGACCGGGCTTTATGGTTGGCATGACAAATGATAGATCATATTTTAGAAGATGCAATATTCAGAGGTAATGGCTGATGTTTTGTCTGCAGGTTGGAATGATGGAAGAACCTACACTCAAACTTGGAGCCAGCAGCCAAGATATGTGAGTAGCATCATTCAAAGCTAAAACCAGCCTGTGACACGTTTTTTATTTGAGGACCGTTCTCAGAAGGGATATCTTTTTACATTTTTTAATTAAAGAGTCAGAGTCAGAGTCAGAGAGTCTTTATTGTCATTTGCACCGCATGTGGTACATGAGATGAAAACGAGATTATGTACACGAGGTCCCAGTTACATCCAACAACAAATGAAAGAGAAAAACAGTAATAACATCGAGAACTAACTAAGAAAAACATCAACTAGTAATACACTAAGCCTAATATAGTGGGAATAAACAGCAGCACGAACATGAGTTTGTATGAGCAGATGGTCACAGATGGTCACAGATGAACACAGCAACAAGAAAACATATCAGCATCACCATGATGTGATATTTTGCAGTGTTTATTTTAATTTTATTTTTATTTATTCATGAGTCTAACAGCCTCAGGGTAGAAGCTGTTCCTCAGTCTAGTGGTTCTACACTTGATGCTCCTCAACCTCCGTCCTGAGGGGAGTGGGGCAAAGAGTGAGTGTGCTGGATGAGTGAGGTCTTTCATGATACAGGTGGCTCTTTTCCTGCATCTAGAGGTGTAAATGTCTGTGATGGTGGGGAGACTGACTCCAACAGACTTCTGTGCAGCCTTCACCACTCTCTGCAGAGCTTTTCTTTCTTCAACTGTGCAGCCTCCATGCCACACGTTGATGCTGGAGCACAGGATGCTCTCCACTGCACACCTGTAGAACGAGGTGAGAACTGGGCTGCTCAGGCCGGCTCGTCTCAGCCGTCTGAGGAAGTAGAGTCTCTGATGACCTTTCTTGATCAGGCTGGTGGTGTTGTTGCTCCAGCTGAGGTTATCATTCAAGTGTACACCCAGGTATTTGTAGCTGGAGACCACTTCCACTGCAGACCCACCTATTATCAGTGGGGCATGGGTGTGTTTGTTCCTTCTGAAGTCCACAATCATCTCCTTTGTCTTCTTCACATTCATGTGAAGATTGTTCTCTTTGCACCAGCTCTCCAGATGTTCCACCTCCTGTCTGTAGCTGGACTCATCATTGTTTGTGATGCATCCCACCACCGCTGTATCATCTGCAAACTTAACAATATGACAGCCTGGAAGTGTGGCTGTACAATCATATGTGAGCAGAGTGAACAGAAGGGGGCTCAGCACACATCCCTGAGGAGAGCCAGTGCTGAGGGTTATGGTGGAGGAGGAGAAGTTGTGGATCTTCACGGACTGTGGTCTGTCTGTTAAGAAGTCTAGTACCCAGTTACAAATAGAGGGGCTTAGTCCAAGTGTAGATAGTTTGTCTATCAGAGTTTGGGGGATCATGGTGTTGAAGGCAGATGTGAAGTCCACAAAGAGCAGACGCACGTATGAGTCCTTCTGATCCAGGTGGGTGAGAGCAGTGTGGACCACGGAAGAAATGGCGTCCTCTGTTGATCGGTTCTCACGGTATGCGTATTGATGAGGGTCCTCATTGATGTTGACGGTTGCCTTGATGTGGGACATGACCAGTTTCTCAAAACATTTAGCGACTATCGGGGTGAGGGCCACCGGTCTATAGTCATTCAGACCAGTCACTGTGGAGCTCTTTGGGACTGGGATGATGGTCGCGGTCTTCAGGCAGGTGGGAACTGACTCCAGTGCAAGTGAGGTGGTGAAGATGTCAGCCAGCACCTCACAGAGCTGGTCCGCACATTCCTTCAGAACTTTCCCTGGGATGTTGTCTGGTCCGGTTGCTTTATGAGGATTAATCTTTCTGAGACTGCCTCTCACTTCTGCTGCGGTCACTCTGAGATGCTCTTCATCTGGTGATGAGGTGAGTCTGGTGCTAGCTGGTCTGTTTGGATCATCAAAACGTGCATAAAACTTATTGAGGGCATCAGGCAGAGATGGGTCCCTGGGGCATTGTTTGTTTTTGCCTTTGTAATCTGTTATGCATTTAATACCCTTCCACATGCTCCGTGGGTCTTGTGAGGTGAACTGTCCCTCGATCCTCTGTGCATACGTGGCCTTGGCCTTCTTAATGCCATCCTTCAGTTCATTCCTGCTCTTTCTCAGTTCCACTTTATCTCCTGACTTGAATGCAGTGTCTCTGGCTGCTAGCAAGGCGTGAACTTCTTTATTTAACCAGGGTTTCCGGTTCGGGTAGGATTTCACATATTTTTTTATGGATACATTTTCAGAGCATGTACTGATGTAACCCAGGACTGAGGAAGCGTACAATTCCATGTCCACTGAACTACCATCAGTGGCTGCTTCTCTGAAAACAGACCAGTTTGTCCTCTCAAAACAGTCTCTCAACATGGGGGAACTATCTTGAGGCCAGATTGTTATTTCTCTTTGTTCCGGCTTCCGGCGCCTGAGTGGAGGGAGTTCTCTTGGCGCCAGAATCAGAGAGTCGTGGTCTGAAGATCCGAGCGCTGGGCGTGTCTTCGCTGTGTATGCCCCCTTTACATTTGTGAAGACTTGGTCGAGTGTTTTATCTCCTCTCGTGGCTGCGAAGACGTTCTTATTGAAGGCTGGGAGGGACACCTGGAGATCCACGTGATTGACGTCCCCGCAAACAATGAAAAGCCCCTCAGGATATTTACATTCCAGCGAGGTGAGTAAGTCGTGAATCTCTCTCTGGGCGTCGTTAGCATTAGCATCGGGTGCTATGTAAATAACGCTGATTACGATCACTGAATAGTCACGTGGCATATAATGCGGCCTACATCTTATTGTGATCAACTCCACGGCAGCTGAACAAGCTCTTTTTATCACA
>JBBPBX010043848.1:0-15681 GCA_038048925.1 Garcialebias charrua
AAAAAAGCGTAGCCTTAGTCAAATTAGTGTGCCCCCTCCTGTGGTACCCTAGTAATGACCTTATTTACAAAACAAAAGCGCCTGTTAACAGCTCATTATAGGATGTTAGCTAAAATCCTTCGGGTCACTCAACCCGTCTCTGGGTTCCAAAGGTAGAAATGTTGAATGACCCTTCGCTGGGACTTCTAGTGTTAAACCAAAAGGTAAAGCTTTGAATTCATAAGTGTTACCTTTGAAGGCAAAGCGGAGGAACTTCCTGTGTTTCCTCCATACACCTATATGGAAATAGGCATCTTTTAAATCTAGTGTACACGCATAGTCTCCAGGTCTCACAGACTGGAGGACTTGCCGTAGTGTAAGTATCTTGAACTTAAATGTTTTAATCCTCTTGTTGAGAGTCCTGAGATCCAGAATTGGTCTCAGGGAATGATCCTTTTTAGGTACCAGGAAGTATTTGCTGTAGTGGCCAGAGCGTAGCTTGCGTCCTGAGACCAGGCTAATCACTCCCTTTTGCAGCATTGTTGAGACTTCCTCCCTCAGTACGTGTGCACGTTTAGGGTTAATTTTAGATTGCAGCACCCCTGTGAAGCTGGGCGGTCTCTTTGAGAACTGTAACTTGAGCTCATGACGTATCGTTGTCATGACCCACTCATTTGGTAAACATGCCTTCCAGGCCTGCGCATGCGCGCTGAGCCTGGAGGGCATGTTGAATTGCTGCTTGTCATGTTTTAGCGCCAGATGGATGACCTTTGACCCCTCTTGCACTCCTCCGAGCAGGTTGGTCGGCCCAACAGAAGATATCGCGAGATCTGACCGTCCTTGGCAGAACTCGTGTATCTTGCTGTAGTTCATAGTTTGACCATATGGTTTGTTTATAAAAATAGGAGTCGAGTCAAGAACCAGGGCAGTCTGTGCTTTGGTGCTTTTTTTTTGTACATGTCTGAAACAGTGTTTGTTTTGTTTACACATGCAAAGTTCGAGTCATGTTTGGTACGCGCATACATGCCAGTCACTCCTCGTAGTCTTTTACAAGGGGAGACTGGACTGAAGAGGTCAGGTCCCCGTACCACGTGGGCGGGCAAACCTATAAAATTGTCAGATCGTCCTGTTACATCAGGTTCGAGTCTGTTTTACACATTGGGTCACTGAAGAGGTCCTTGGGCGGTACTGGAAGGCTTCGCCGCCACCAGCGGGTCTCTTCCGTGGTAGGCCATGCGTGTCTTTCTTTGGGGGTGCAAAGCTTCTCCTTGGCAACCCCTCGTGGAGGACTTCTGCCTGTGTCCGTCTTTGTTCCAGCCTGGCCTGGACACGTTCCAATGCTCCCCCGAAGAGTCCCGTCGGCTCGATGGGGTGCTGGAGGAAAGTGGACCTCTGGTTTTCTGGGAGGTCCGACAGAGTTAGCCAAAGATGGCGCTGGGCGACAACTATTTCTGCCATTGCCTTACCTTGGGAAATGGCTATTGTCCCAATCATGCGGAACACGAGGTCTGAGGCACGTCAGGCCTCCTCCATGGCTTCAGTCGCATCCTGCTCGTCTTTTATTACCTGGATATGTTGGAGTTTTTCCGCCAGGTATGCTTGCACCATGGTTGATGCATTCATTTCGTGAGCTACGAGGCCCTGAGCCTTGTAGCACTTCTCGAGTTGTTTCTCCGAAGCGCGACAGGCCCTGCTGGGTAGCGTAGGTTTCGTCCCCGTGACTGTGGGGGCCAAGTGAGCCGCTAGAGTCTCCTCTATCGGGGGTGCGTTGGTGAAGCCTGCTGTCTCCATTCCCGCGACGTCAAGGAGTCGGGATAATGGTAGCATGATGGAAGCTCCGGGTTCCGCTCAGGAGCGTTTGAGCTCCATGAGGAAGTCCGGGAAAATTGGTAATTTCTGCGACGTTGTCGATTGCTTCGCGTAGAAGTAGCTCCCCGCTAGCCTCGTAGCCTGTTGGCGAGGCGTGGGATCTGGCCACGTGACCTACAGGGCATCTGCCGCCCTGTGGCATAGGTCGAACAGGGTAGGTACCGACAGGTCCGGTTCCGGTAAGATTTGCGCCAGGTTCTGGGAGGAATCAACAGTTTCCCCTTTGTGACCATATTCGGCGTCTTGGTCGGACACTTCAGGCGTCGAGTCCTCGGCAGCAACTGAAGAGTCCGACATGTTGTCCTCTCCGACTCGGCCGCTGCATTCCAGGTCCACGTTGCCAGGCTCCGGTTCAGGAGGGAGCACTTTAGTGCAACGTGCGACCTTCAGCGCCGCGTTCCTAGCCATGGATTTGGCCAACGCGTCAGCCCGTCGTTTCCTCACTACTGCCGACATTCGACGGCAGTGAGAGCAGGAGTCGGGGAATTCCAGCGCTTTCCTCACGTGCAGAATCCCTAGGCAGACAGGACAGGCCTCGTGGGTGTTTGTCGCCGAGAGGGAGTAGCCGCATCCACTGGGGCATGGGCGCGAGCGAGGACTCGTCGTCTTGGTTTTCCTCCTCCTTGTCCTCCGTTTTCCCTTCTCGGGAGCCATGTCCGGCAAGAAGCGTCAAAGTTGTTCCTAGTTTTCTTTTGTTTGAAGCCGTCTTTTCCGTCGTCTTACTTTCGCTGGTTAGCCTGCTAATGGCTAGCAGGAGGTTGTGACGCAGTTAGCGCCGTCGAGCGAAAAGCTGCGGAAAGAAGAAAACTTCGAAGGTGAGTAGAAAAAAGCTGGACCAGCTTTCGCCAGCCCAGCAATACGCAGGAAAATTTCTCTGTACACTCAGTGTAGGGAGCAAGCTCACCTCAGTCGAGCGATGCGACAACAGAGAAGTCCCACGAAGTTCAGGTGTTAAGCGAGGTGAAGGGCAAAAAGAGAAAGATGGAGGGGCGCAGGCCGCTTAAGTACCCAGAGGGCAGGGCCTCTGGCGCGGCGTTGACGCCCCTAGCCGTAAAGGCGTGAGTATATTCCTTCAGGTAATCACGCGGGGGCACAATTCCCATAGCAAGTATGTTGCACCGAGAGACCAACTGAAAGGGAACTTGTTTCTCTTCCAGTTTCTGTACTATAATTTGCACATATTGTGAATAAATCTGCTTTCATTCACATTTTATTTTCTGTTTCTGTTGTCAAAAAAGAGAAAGTTTGAGAATTAGAGTAAAAAGCACATAATTAGAAATACATCTTTGACTGTGGTCCCTTAAAACAGTTGTTGTGTTACACAAATAATAATAATAATGTCTTTGTCAGTCATCTGTGTATGTTTCCCATACACAGACGAAATTCGTCTCTGCATTTAACCCAACCACCACCAGGTGGTGCAGTGAGCAGCCAGAAAGCACCCGGGGAACTGGAGAATTAGGTGTGCACTCATAGACACCCCAAGGTGTGTAGTGGCCGGGGCGCGAACCCGCGTCCTTCCAGTCCCAAGTCGAAAGCCCTGCCACTACACCATCTTGGCTCCTCCAAAACAGACAACATTTATAATATAACTGTGGCCATTCATATACACGCAGAGACCAGTAAGAAAGTTATACATGTCAGAAAGTTGTTCCCTTTCAGTCATGTTCTCTCGGTGCAACATATGCTATGGGAATTGCGCCCTCACGCGATTACCTGAAGGAATACATTCACGCCTTTACGGCAAGGGCATCAGCGTTGCGTCAGAGAACCCGCCCTCTGGGTATTTAAGCCGCTAACGCCCATCTATCTTTCTCTTTTTTGCCCTTCACCTCGCTTAAACCTGAACTACCTCTCTTCGCGGGACTTCTCTGTTGCTTCATCGCTCAACCAGAGGTGAGCTTGCTCCCTACACAGAGCGTACGGAGAATTATTCCTGCGTACTGCTGGGCTAGCGAAAGCTAGTCCGGCACATTTTCTCTTAACCCCGAAGTATATTCTTCTCCTCTCTCCGCAGACTGCTGCAGATCCCATGGCCAGAGCCTCCGCCTCATCAACAGGTCACGAGGCTGGCAGGAAACTATTTGTACTCAAAGCAGCAGGCCGCCACGAGGCAAAGGATGCCCGTGTTCCCGGACTTCCTCACAGAACTGACTCGCACCTGGGCTCCCATGTTGTTACCACTCTCGCAGTTTCTTGATGTGGACGGGATGGATGAGGTGGGAATAGCCAACGTGCCTCAAATTGAGGACACACTGGCGTCTCACCTGGCTCCCAAGTCATCCGGGACAAAACCAACTCTTCCCAGCAAAGCTTGTCGAGCTTCAGCTTCTCTGCTCGAGAAATTCTACAGAGCTCAGGGACTCGCGGCGCGCGCACGATGAACGTGTCCGCGTTGATGCAGGCTTACCTGGCTGAAAAACTGCAACAGCGCCAGGTAACGACGGACAAGCAAGCTGCCGCTGACTTGCTGGATGAGGCCCGTAGGGCAACAGACTTTGTGCTCCGCATGATGGGAACAGCCAATGTTGCTCAAGGCAGAGGCATGGCGGAAGTGGTCATCGCGATACGCCATCTGTGGATGACTGACCTCCCCGAGGGACAAAAGGTGCCTTTTCTCCACCACTCGATAGAACCGACTGGATTGTTTGGGAAAGCTCTGGATCGAATTCAGACCAAGCTGGACCAGAGGCGCAAACAGGCTGAAGCTCTCCGGGTGGGCATTCCCAGGAGAACCTTCGCCCCCATTCCAGGGAGTCTGCAGGAGGCAGACCTGCGCAACCTCAACACCGCTCAGCAATGCTTGCCCCACAGCAAAAGCGGCGGGCGTACGAGGACGAGCACCGGCAGAATCAACCGCCGGGCCCACCTCGGACCGAACACGCCAGGAGCAAAAACGGGTTTGTCCCCCTCCAGGCGGTCAGACACAGGGCGTGCCTGATGAACCAGGTTCACGTCTTGGGTTTACACGAACACCCGCCCAAGCGGTACGAGGAATGATCTTTTCATGTCCAGACTTTATTTGTAGCACGGTACAAAAAGCTGGTAACCCTGTTGCATGCACAAATCATGTTTTTCAGTGTGTCAGAGTGACATAAAGTCATAAATGTCGTTACACATAAGCACGAAAAAAGCTAAAAAAAACAGCCCCTCTCTGTTTTATTAACTCTCAAAAAAAAAACAACAACAACAAACATAAATAACTTCAGCAGAACGGGTCCTTCTGGCCTGCCAACCATCAGAAAGGGAGGGGGCCATCTCCCCCCCTCCCTCACGGCTTACGGGGTGTTAGCCTAATCAATGAGCCCTAGCAAGGTGCCTCTGCTCTGTCTGCAGCGGACAGGCACAGAGGCGTCTGCAAGCAGGCCCCCTACCTACACGGAGACAGGTGAGGGGGGGTCACGTGCTCCAGCCCCCGCTCCATTGTGAAAGACGGGGCGGACAATACACTAACCAAGCAAACACGTGACATGTCCGCACCTAAGGGATGTGCACCGACTGAATCTAACGATGGGGGGGCCACGGCAGAAGTCCACAGGCAACCACAAGCTTCACACGTTCACAAAGGCAATTGTGATCAAACTGCTGTGTGTGTAAACAAATCAGGGCTGAATCAGAGTCAGTCAGAGTACAGTACTTTTATTAACATTGCACAAGTTTTCACCAGTACAGCATGAATATGTACGCACAATCATCCGGAAGGGGCAAGTGAGTGTGTGAAGCTGTTGCTTATCAGACCACATGAGACATCATATCACATTATGTTCTTCAGCGCGACCTCTCCCATCTGTATCGGGATGAAGGTCAAAGGTGTGAAAACAAGGAAAGAGCCATGAGGGTCACAGCGTTGGTATTAAAAAAGATGTATCACATTTTGTCTTTCAAGACACCATATGAGACAGAAAAAACTATACCAGAAGCACATTTAAGACAATCACATTTTGCATTTTGAGATTGAGGCAGTAAGACTTCTGTCCATGAGACATTCCAGATAGCAAACAGTTCTGAGGTGAAACCAGCCGGCCTCCGATAATGCTCATAAAAAAGTTCTCCGGGGAGGGGTTTGTAGCGATAGTGCAGCTGTTTGCCTCAGAAAACACGTCTCAGGAGAAATTTGACATCCAGCCTTTTTCCAAGGCTGTTTAGGATAAAGTCAGATAAGGATTACAAATATTTTTCACTTCAGGCAGACAGTATAACTCCTTCAGCCTTGAGTCTTGCTGGGCAACTCTGATATGGTCCAATTCTGGACTTTTTCCTCTGATCCAGCTGTGGCCCTTAGATGTTGACCACCAGCGTCCAGAGTCCCAATCCGAGCGGATGATCTGCGATCCTCAGATCGTGTTCACCCTCCGGATTAGCTCGTAAACAGCTGATTTCCGAGGTCACGGCGCAGATCAGATCGGGTGCTCCAACATTAGGTTCTGCTGAAACTCTCCCTCATTTGCCGATAGGCCAGTGCTCCACAAAACGCCAAAAAAGCAAAGCGCCGCCATCGTAATCCAATTTAATCCAGATTCTTCACATTCCCTCAGAGCATACAGAGAGCGAGACGTCACCATTCCATCGAATCCATGGCGTATCTCTCGTTTCGTCTGCGGAGATGGGCAGGCTCCCCGTGCCTTGCCTTTTGTTGAAATCTTTCAGTAGAGTTGAATACCCATACCACCCAATTCATCTTAATCTTCGTTCGAGGTGCTTCATGAGAGCTGCAGACAAGACAAAAAGCAGCGGCAGCAGGGGGGGGGGGAGGACGGGGGAGGAGAGGAGAAAAGGCGACTGCCTCCTTCAGAAGCCAGAACAGAAATCAGATTCCTCTTCCTGTTATTCGAAGGGAACTGAGCTCTCTGTCAACAAACAATTTAAAGTCTGTCAAGCACAAAGAATCATCTCCACATTCTCACATTGCAGCTGTCCCTTTATCATTAATGGGCGACACACAATGTTCAAGCAGTGATCCGGCAGCACATGACCTTTCTCACTGTGCTGGTTCAGCTCTGCTCTTAAACAATATCTCCCAACGGGTGAAACACAGACCTCGGGCGGTTTGTCTGGCTCCAACGCTCTGTTAAGGCTGAGGACCAGTAAACTAGACCCATCCAGGAAACGTATTGGGGTCAGGATATCTGCTCGTTTACAAAACTCGTAGCTTCTCAGTCCCATGACCTTAAACAAGGAGAGAAAAAAACAGACATTCTGTTCCACTTCTGTCTAATAAGGACGACAGGTTGCATCTGCTCTTGATCAGAGCAGTGTGGCAGGACATCGGCAAAAAGGCCTTCTCCCTAACTTGGTTGATCCCCAGGGGATCACGGCATCCAGGGCCCTTGGAGGGGAACTGGATACACCAACTGCTCTTCTTTAGGGACAAACTATGTCACCAGAAGGAGCAGTCTCGCTGCTCAGGCTGGGAGCTGTTAAAAATTTCAGCTTGGTGGCAGAAAAGAACAAGCTGATGGCATCAGGCCTGCCGAAAAATGTGGTAAAAACCATTCAAAATGCCCGTGCTATGTCAACACAGTCTCTCTACGCACAGAAATGGCGTATTTTTGAAGCTTGGTGTACGGAAAGAAATATTATTTCTTACTCATGTGATCTGGCTCAGCTCTTGACTTTCCTTCAGGACTTACTGGAAAAAGGTTGTTCTTTCTCAACGATTAAAGTTTTCCTATCAGCAATTTCAGCCTGTCACGAAGGCTGAGGACACAGGACACCTAAGATTTATGAAGGGCGTGCTAAGAATGAAACCACCCAGCAGGATCCTGACCCCTGGTTGGGATCTTAGCCTGGTCTTGGGGACTCTCTGTGATCCTCCATTCGAGCCACTGAGCGAGATTAAGATAGATGTATTATCTTATAAAACCGCTCTACTCTTGGCCCTTTGCTCGACGAAATGCGTGGGTGACCTCCATGCATTGTCTGTACACCCAATGTGTACCAGATTCGCCCCTGACGGGTCAAAGGTCACCCTAAGGCCTAATCCCGCATACATCCCCAAGGTCTTGACTTTAAACCATAGGAGTCTGGACTTTGATCTCTCCTCCTTCCCACCTGCTTCTGTCCTCACTCAGGAACAGGAAAGGCTGCAGGCTCTCTGCCCCGTGAGAGCTTTATGCACTTACATGCAGAGAACAGCCAAATGGAGAAAAACAAATCAACTGTTCGTGTGCTTTGCAGCACCTGCTACCAGAAAGGCCCTATCAAAACAACGCCTCTCACATTGGGTGACTGAGGCCATTAAAAGGGCATACAGTAGCAAAGGTCAACAGGTGCCCTCTGGAGTGCACGCTCACTCTACTCGGAGCTTGGCCACTTCGTGGTCACTGTTCAAGGGTGTACCAGTTGCAGACATTTGTGCTGCGGTGAACTGGAGCTCAATAAACACTTTAGCAAAGCATTAGAGTTTGGATGTTACTGCGTGTGATGTCACTCAGGCTGTCTTTTCTAACACACAGTAGAAAGTAGCCTTGAGATGCCTGCTGGTCAAGGGCAGACGTTCACACTAGCATGCATTTTACTGAGCATTTCAAGGGCGTGAAAGAATTACGTTCCCATAGCATATGTTGCGCCAAGAGAACTGATAAGGGAACTGAAAGTTATGCACCATAACTCATGTTCCCTGAAGGAAGGGAATGAGGTGCAACATATCTGGCCCTTTCAATGCTGAAAGCTCAGTGAAGTGCGTTTTCTTGCCGTAAAGGCTTGAATGTATTCCTTCAGGTAATCGCGCGGGGGTGCAATTCCCATAGCATATGTTGCACCTCGTTCCCTTCATTCAGGGAACATGAATTATGGTGCACAACTTTTAGTTTTTCTCTATGTCATACCTGTGTCTCAAAATCTTGGCTGCACATGCTCTTGATGTAGAACTGGACATGCATTCACAATTTGGTATAAGCTTTTTAAATGTGTTTGGGTAACGCAAAAGACTTCAGAGTTAGATTAAAATATATATAAAAAGACAAGATTTTATCTATACCAAATGACCATGAAGATAGAAGCAACACAGACATGTTTGTGTGAGCCTCTGCTTCTGCACCCTCAACAGCTTACAGCAGACTGACCAGATACTGCCTTCAAGAAAAAAAAAACATAAAAAAGCTTAGGCTTCTTCTAAAAGGGTCTCAGTTTACAGCAGTGGTATAGTCTAAAAAAACATAGTTTAACATTGCCAAAGTGAGCTGCACTCAGTTTTATTAGTCAGTTTAAAACAGCATGGTTCAAAACTCAAAGTGTCTGTTGCTAAAAGTTTGATGTCAGAAAAAAAATCCACTCAACTCCAGTCCATGTCTTTGACCATAAGGAGCATTGTACTCCTGCAATGACATGACAGTCTCAGACCAGGATGCAGTTATGGATATCACAGATGTTCTGGGTTGACCTTGTCATGGTCACAGTCGTATAGGCATGAGGCCATTGCCCGTCTTAAAGGAGACCACATATAGGTATTTAAAATTTTTATGTTATTTCTGTGTGCTATCTTGACAATATTAATTCATTTTAATACACAAAATAATTCTTAGATAATCAATTATACCCTTTTTAATTCTGCCATTTTTAACTTTCGTTTTGAACGACCGGTTTCTTGAAGTCCACGCCCTTCAACGATCTGTTCACGCCCTCTGTAACAGCCAGTATCTGTAATGTGTTGTTGTTTTAAAATTAGCTCCTTTTTTATTACTCATTTGACTTACTGTTAGTGTTAGCTTAAGATAACTTACCGAAACCCGTCTGAGCGCGCCGCCATGAGCTGCTCCTTTTAGCATGAGACCTGCCGAATCCGAAGCTAATGTTAGCTTGTTCCTCTTCCGGTTTTCGCCAGCTCCGCTCGTTGCACGCGGAGATTTTGGGAGTTATCGCTGTTCCAGTCAAGACAACACAAAGTTCACCAAGTGTCTCCCGTAAATTAATCTGTAAGGAGAAGGTCCTCGCTGCTGCGAGGCTGCTGCGAGGCTGAAATGAGGCTGTACAGTTGAAGCTCCGCTCCATCGCGCCGGAAGAGGGTCCCGTCGCAACCGGTCCCTAAGCCGGGGGTCCGCTCGTTTAATTTTTGCCGGCTGCGCGTTGGCAGCGATCGCAAATACACTAAAAATTGAACTAAAACATAAAAATAACAATTATACTTTATTTATAAAGCCATTTAAAAAAAACACAGCTGCAACAAAGTGCTGTACACATGAAATTAAGAACATATAAACAAAAGATGAGATGAAATCATGAAAAACAACAGTCATGTGTTTAATACAGAAGTGGGTTGAGCCTAACCAGGGGTTGCTAGGTGAGGGGCTGGACTCAGGTTTGAGGTGATTGGCTACGGCCTGTGACGTCAATAACTGCAGGAAGTGTGAATCCTGGTGTATTTATCAAAAATAAATAAATCTACTTAGAGTAAATAAACCACTGGGTGCATTTTTTTGGCACAAGGACTGTTTTTTTATGAAGTTAATACCCAAAGTTGAGTAAAAAAAACATTAAAAAGTGATTTTTGCATCTGTGGTCCCCTTTAATTCAAATCCCCAACAACAAAGCTATGTCAGTGGATGTCATGGATTCACCATCACTACAATCCTCTTGTTCCAGGCAGGACTGCACTACTCCACCACAATGATAAACCACCTTGACATAGATAAAGAAAGTTTTCGCCTGCTTAAAACCATTGTAGATGGCCACACTGTCACAAGTAACGAGAAGTTTACTGTGTTTATGATATGGGACTCAAGAAGCCAAGACTTCAAAGATCATCCACATTTTGGCAATTTTCTTTACAAACTATCAAGGTCAGAACGAGACGTCTTATTGGTATGGTTAATATGTATGATTACAAATAATTAATGTAACATTAAAGCTTAAATCAAAGGGAACAGCTTAAACTAATGAATACATCAGGTTTTCCATCATTCCCCATCAGGAAATATTGCTGTTGCATTTTTGTGCTCAAAACCATTTCAAATTGCATCCATAGCCGTATCACAGTACCTATGGTGCACGTGGTATCCTGCAGCGTTGATGGTCCAGCCTGGCTCTTCAGGGTCTGGAATTTTTGCTGTCTTGGCTATCAGATACTGAACATCCCTCCATGTCAGCCTCGAACTAAGAAACATAAAAGAGAATAAGTTGAAACATGTCCATCATTTAGTTTGTGATCGACAACTAAAACCACAAGGAAAACCCGTTTCTGTGTGAAATTGGAAAGAAATTCACATGAAACATAAAACAGGTCATGATTTAAGATTAATGTTGGTGGATTGCTCAGTGGAGCTCATATAAAAAGTCTACACTGTATTACTGCAAGGTTTACTGATACTTACAGTAAGCTGCTGCAATAAGACACTGCCTTGCCTTTAAAAGCAGTTCCTCTACACATAAAAGCACATATTTTAGTCAAGCCTCCATTTTTAATAATGGCGTCAAAAACTGTGAATCCAACAAAGAATATTTGATACTTAACAAAAGAGTCCAGAGAGCTAAATGTAGAGAAAGTCCTCTTTTTAATCCCAGGCAGGGGAATTCTAATAGAGCAGACTCAAGTGTCATGTCAAGCAATATACTAATGGAATCCAATTAAGACCTTTAAACTGCGCAGAGAGCTGGAGGATATTAGCTCAGTTTTCTATAACAAAAGACCAAAGGGTCGTCAATGAGGCTTTTTTTTTCTTTCAGAGCATAAAAAGCATAAAGGAAATTGGGTTTTTCTGCTTTATCCACTTATTATTGTTCCCTAAGAAAATGATTTGAATGGAGTAAAGTAAAACAGCACAGGCACCCAATCTGAACAGCTTTTTATTTGGAGAAAAAAATACCATCGCTCTCTGCCTCAGCCTCACAGCCATTTCTTAGAATGACACGCAAAAATAGGTGTTAAATGTGCACTACATGGTAAGGATTTATTTCCACCGTCATATTTATATTTAGTGTCATATAAAACTTTTCAATTTTCACTAATGACCTGTGCTTTGTTCTGCAGCATGCCAGGGCAGTGATCTATGCTGATGATACCACGATATATGTGTGAGGCTCATCTGCCCAGCACCTTGGCCAGCAAATTTAAACAATTTGCAAATTGTGTGCATGCAAATAAATTGGTTTTAAACTTATCTAAAACCAAAAGCATAATATCTGGATCAAATTGGAAATTAAAAACTTAGCCAAAACCAAACCTGTCTATAAATGGAGCAGCCATTACTCAGGTAGAATAAATTAGACTTCTGGGAGTTACTATGGACAGCAGATTGGAGTGGTCTCAGCAAGCACTGTTGCAGTGATGGGAAGACAACTAGCTGTTATAAAAATATATTTACATTATATACCATTAAAATTAATCCCTCCGATTATTAACACAGTTGTTTTGTGTCACTTGCAGTATTGTCTGATGGTGTGGTCCTGTGCTTCAGAAAAATACTTAACCAAACTACAAATAGTCCAAAATAGAGCAGCTCATCTTGCACTGAATTGTTCCATATATATCTAAAAAAGTTGTCTGGTCCTCTGGACAGGTTCAAAAAACAAAAAATTGTAGATACACTTCATCTTTCATCTAAAAGACTTCTTCAGTGAGGACTGAAGACTGAAGAGGTCTTTTTGATGAAAGACAAACGTTTCTACATTTTTTTGTTTTTTGAACCCGTGCAGAGGACCAGACTTAACTTTTTTAGATAGTTCTACCTGGATTATTAAGCATGCATCAGGATATTCCATATATATAAATATTATCAGTATGCACAAATCCTTAAATTGACCTTTGGTTAAAAATAAGGTTTAAATTGCCCTTTTATGCTTTTTTTAGAAACATTGTAGTATCTAACATCCCAAATGTTTTATATAATCAACTTTTATTTAGCCAAACTTTACACAATTTTTATACAAATCATGCTTTAAAAGGTTCTTCCACCATTCAACAGGAATGCTGGACAAAAGACTGATATTTTTAGAGGAATGAAAACATGCAACTCTCTTCCTTCATCTGTGTTAAATGTAACAACTGCTAGGACTTTTAAAAGAGCCCTGCTAAATTATTTTATTATATAAAGTGTTATAATTATACATTTATGAATTAATTATCATATATTACAAATGTTATATTACCGTAAGTGTGTGTAACTGTCTTTGTAATAATTTTTTTTTAAATGATGTGGACCCCAGGAAGAGTTGCCATTGTGGCAATGGGGATACAAAATAATAATAATAATAATAATAATAATAATAATAATAATAATAATAATAAAGGTGTTTAAAGGTGTATTACATGGTAAGGATTTATTTCCACCGTCATCAATGACATCATTATAATGCATGTAGTCAGTTTCTTCTGTAGGTATATTTTCATAACTTTAGCCAATGTCTGAAGTTCCACTTAGATGTGAAGAAAATTTGTGCACAGAGGGAAAAAAACAACAACAAGCAACCACTTCATTATCCTGCTGCCGGGTGTTGGATGTCTCATGAATTATCAGGCACAATACTGATGTATTCCACTCACATATTGGAGCAAAAAATTGTGGAGTAACTTTCAGTAGTACAGGGAGTCCTCGAGTTACGGCGCCCTCGACCTACGGCAACTCGGACTTACGAACGGACCTACGAACAGTGCAGTTGTACATTAAATACAGCAGTTGTACATTAAATACAGCAGTTGTACATTAAATACAGCACTGTATGTGTTTTTAGGTGTTTTTAGATGAAAGTGTGTTAGCTAAACCGTTTGTAAACAAAGTTCTGTGCATGTTTATGAACCAGTATGTATGTTTGTGTTGAAAAAAGGGTGTTTGGCATGGCGCTAGCATACATTTTCTGACTTACGAACGAAAATCCAGACTTACGAACGCACGTGCTATGGGTTCTGACTTTCGTCAAAATCGGGTTACGAATGGTCCTTAGGTCCGGAACACGTTTGTTAGTCGGGGACTCCCTGTAGTAGTGTTGTGTTCAAGACCACCTAAACCAAGACCAAGTCAAGACAAAGACCAGAGAGTACCAAGACTGAGACAAGACCAAGAATTTTAAGGTCCGAGCCCAAGTCGAGACCAAAACCTCAAATAAAATAAAATATAAAATGTTATTATGAAATATTTTTATAAAAGTTACATACTGCAACTTTAAGTTTGCTTTTGAGTGAATGTATCAGTTTTTATAAATGTTCAAAGCTACATAACAAATAAATCAGACATTCAGTGACCCAACTTCATGTGATTCAACAATAAAATGACACAACTGTTAAATAGGCTATATGCCACGGACTTCCTTTCTAGCACTTCCGCATTCCTGGGCCAGACGGCGCACTTCCGGTTCACAGCCACAGGATGGCGATCTTTACACAATCTCTGGAGGACTTGCCGACAGTCAATGATGTGTACAGAATTATTCAGACCTTTGTCTAAAGCGCCCACATCTAAGAAAGACAAAGGATTTAAGCTTTATGTGTCCAACTACATAAATAACTCTGAAGGTAAGTCTGTATTTGTTTTCAGTTCACCAAACTGCATCATGTAGGCTAACACAGCTAGCATAGTTAAACACAGCTAACATAGTTAACCCTTGCTAAATTGTTGAGTAAACGTGTTTTGTCTGTACATTTCTGATTTAACACAAATGTTAGTTTCAAACAAGGAGGCAGGAGAAGTCAGGGCTGAGTGTTTACAGTCCATGAGGAGCAGCCAGAAGCCCCACTGTTTGAGTCAAAGGCACCTGACAGTTCAGTTTCAAACAAGGAGGCAGGAGATTTAGACCAGATTTAGAAACACAAGTTATTTTAATTTAATTATTTTAATTCAAGTTTGTGTACAAAACTTGAGTTGAAGTTAAATATCAGACAATATAAACTCTTTATATTCAACACATGTCTGCTATATGGTTTTGTGAATCTCACTGTTTATAGCAGCTCTTAATAAGAGATGTTTTCTTTCACTGTACAGGACACCGTAGTGATGATGATGAGGAGGGAGCCAGCTGGTCCAGCCTGGATGTTTGTGAGCTGAGATCGGATACAAACACCAAATACAAACAAGTTGCTCCACTGATGCACTGAAGACGAAGGACATGTGATCCATGTGGAAACCCTCTGTGTGGATGGTTGAACAGAAGAGCTGCTTCATCACTTACCTT
Organism: Garcialebias charrua; assembly: GCA_038048925.1. Classification (NCBI taxonomy): domain Eukaryota; kingdom Metazoa; phylum Chordata; class Actinopteri; order Cyprinodontiformes; family Rivulidae; genus Garcialebias; species Garcialebias charrua. The sequence goes on from JBBPBX010043848.1 coordinate 14,947, forward strand.
TGTCTGACTGATTAATGTTTTTAAATCTCCATTAGCTGTCGAGGAAGCTGTGACTTAAAGTCAGAAGCTGTAATGCTATAAACTGTTTAAATCTTGTGCCTCATATGTTTTCTACAGTAATGTAACATCATCATCAAATTTGTTTTTAATAAACTGGCTAAAATAAAACTGAACTCTAAGCCTGTCTTAAATCAACATACACATTTTTTTGGGTGATAATAAGAAGACAAAGTCAGAATGTTTTGAACATTTTATTTTCTTACAAGTAGTAAGTAGTGTGACTGTAGTGTCAGGGTACAGTAGTCCTGAAGTATGCAGGTAGATTTTTACGCATCTGCTCTTCAGGTATCAGGTCCTAATTGAGCCGAGTACTGTCAATAAAAAGTTGCTGTGATGATCCAGCTGACCGTGGACTGATGGACACCGTACCGGTCAGCAAGGTCCCGTTGCTTTCATCCAAGGTCAAGGTCATTTAAGAACAGGAAGAACTCAACGGGCTGTAGGATATGGGTTGACGGGGTGGCGGGGATAAATAATCAATAAATCAATCAATCCAATCAATCAATCAATCAATCAATCCATTTTATTTATAAAGCACCCTTCATACTAAAAGCAGCTCAAAGTGCAATAAAATAACACTGAACAACTTAAAATAACTAATAATTCAATCTCAATGTCACTACTTGTGCAATGACCTGTCACACAACCTGTGTAATGTTGATTATGTGTAGTATA
>JBBPBX010043848.1:15780-27732 GCA_038048925.1 Garcialebias charrua
GGATCAATGAAAATTGTTTCCCTCATCTTGCTCTACTTGCCCGAATCTCTCTGCCCCATGCACAAGCATTGAAAGCGAGCGCCTGTTTAGCTTGGCTGGACATGTAGTAGATGAGAAAAGAAGTCGCCTGTCTGGTGACAAAGCAGAAATGCTTTTGTTCATCAAGAAAAACCTGCCACTAATGAAAAAGTGACTGGAATAAGTCTGTGAGGACAAACTTAGCTGTGCGAGTGTTGTTTCTTATTACCCACTGACTTGAAAATGTTACACATGCTGCATTATCTTTTTTTGTTTTGTTTTTTAAAATGTAACAAGTGAAAGAGTAAAAAGAACAGATTTTTTTATGGTTAAACTTCGTTTACAATAAAGTAAGATTGGAAAATTTAAGGTGCATTTTGACCTTTTAACACCTGAAAATCGGTATCGGCCAAAATCGGAATCGGCAGGTCAGACTTTCTAAAAATCGGTGATCGGTGATCGGCCAGAAAATTGAAATCGGTGCACCCCTAACTTTTTCACTTTGCATGCTTTTAGTATAGTTTATTTGATTTTTAGCAAGTCGAATCGGATCTTCTCATCCTGAGCACTTCATTGTACTGTTAACTCTGTGTTAACCTGTATATGACAAATAAACACAACTTGAACTTGATGGGGAGTTCCTCTCATCTCATTCTTGGTGAACACTGACCATGGATAGCAGAACAGCTCAGTCATGGGTCAGAAACACATCAGGAGGTAAGATGATGCAAACCTGAAAAAACAAAAAGTGTTCATATTTACCTTCATAACGTAAAAAACCAAACAGAGAACTCTTTATGAGAGTTATGCTTTAAAATAAATAATTACATCTCAGGAAATAAAAGTTTAATTGAAGTGAATCAGTTCTGGTTTCATATTAAAGGAAACTGCAGAGAATATTTCAGAGGTGTAACAGCCCTGAAGTTACTAGGAGTTTACAAACATATTTACAGATTAGAAAACATATGTTAAAAGCTGAATATTATTTTAAAAGTATGTAGTTACAAACTTATCAAATCACTCATTACTCCAACACCAAATCTACAAGTGCAGGGTGTGGAGTCGAGTGATATTCATGTTTCTTACTGAGCTGCAGCTGCTGTGTTCTCCTCCTCGCTGTCCTCTCTACTGCTTCTCCCAAAGCCCCGGTCATGGAAGGGAGAATTATTCCACTCGAACAATGCAGGTACAGCTCCTTTTTAACCACTGTTTGATGCTGGCTCTTGAATATTCTGAGGTTTAAAACGCCGGCTACTAACCCGAGTGTTAGCTTTAAAGGCTAACTCGGTTAGCCACGAACTCTGGCATTAAATGTTAAAAACTAAGCGCTCTATTGTACCTGCTATTCACTGGACACAACGGCACACAACAAATCTCTCTTGTTGTACCAGTAGCTCGCAGATAATTTACCATTTGTGTCTTTTACATGGTCTGGTTCTAGAAGCTACCGCTAACAACAACTGCTGTCGACCAGAACCGGAAGTGCAGCGTAGGGCCCACATTTTAACGGAAGTACGTCACCACTACCCGTGGCATATAGCCTATTGACAACATTTTTACAAACATAATAAATAAAGACATAATAAGTGGCATTCTGACTACAGATGTAAGTGACCATTTACCTGTCTTCACAATTTACAAAAACGACCAACGTAATACAAAAATAGAGACAAACAGGAAAAAGACGCATGTAATTAACAAGAAAACACAAGAAGGAATATTATAGTGAGTTATTAGATAAAAGTAATGGAAATATGAAAGACACATGGAGAATAATAAATGGTGTCTTGAAAAATCAGAAAACAAGAACATGTACTCCTAAGTATTTTGTAAAGGACGGAAATGAAATGTATGACCAGAGTGAAATTGTGGATGGATTTAATGAATATTTTGTGAATATTGGCCCAAGTCTTGCAGCAAAAATACCAAAAACTGATGCGATTGTAAACCACACAGTTACAAATTGCACCAATAGTATGCTTCTTGTTGAGACTGACAAAGAAGAAATACTGAATATGGTAAAAAAAATTGCTGATAAGAGATCAAAAGACTGGGTTGACATGGACATTATGCTTGTAAAAAATATAATTGGTTATGTGATTGAACCATTCAACCATACATCTGTAATTTATCACTTTCAACTGGTATATTCCCAGACAATATGAAAACAGCTAAGGTGATTCCGATTTTTAAAAATGGTGAGAAACATGTATTCGAAAATTATAGACCAATATCATTGTTACCGCAATTTTCAAAAATCCTGGAGAGATTATTTGTTACCAGACTAGATCAATTTATAGAGAAACAAAGTGTCTTAAGTAGCAGTCAGTATGGGTTCAGAGCTAACAGTTCCACATCAATGGCTATTATGGAATTCATAGAACACATAACAACTGCAATTGATCGACACCAACATTGTGTCAGTGTTTATGTAGATTTAAAGAAGGCATTTGACACCATTGATCACAGTATTCTTCTAGAAAAGCTAAGTAGATACGGTCTGAGAGGTCATGCACTTCAGTGGGTATCTAGCTACTTGAATAATAGGAAACAGTTTGTAGAAATGAATGGTGTAAGATCTAAATTTGGTAATATTACATGTGGAGTCCCTCAAGGTTCCGTACTAGGACCTAAGTTGTTTACTTTATATGTGAATGACTTGGTTAATGTATCAGAACTTTTTGGATGTATTTTATTTGCTGATGATACAACATTTTTTTATTCAGGAAAAGATATAAAAACAATGTTGAACATAGTACAGACAGAATTTGAAAGAATACAACATTGGTTTCAACAAAACAAACTGTCATTGAATTTAGAGAAAACAAATTACATGATATTCAGTAATATGGAGACTGATGGTGATCTTTCACTTAAAGTAAATGGTATTGAGATCAGTAAAGTCAGTGAGGTGAAATTTTTGGGTGTCATCATTGATGACAAGCTGTCATGGAGAACTCACATTAATTACTTACGAACAAAAATCTCAAAATCTATTGGAATACTATATAAAGTGAAGGAGTTATTTAATGACAAAGCCCTGTTTTTGTTATATAATACATTAATTCTTCCTCATTTGATTTACTGTATTGAAGTTTGGGGTAAAGCTTGTAAGACAATCACAAATCCGGTCTTTATTTTACAAAAAAGAGCTATAAGAATTATCACTAGAAAAGATTACACCCATCCATCACATATATTGTTTTGTAAATTGAAAATTTTGAAATTCTATGAATTGGTTGATTATCACATTTTAATATTTATGTATAAGGCCCACAAAAACATATTACCTTCTAACATTCAAATTAACTTTGTTAAAAGAGAGAGTTATTATTTTTTAAAGGGAATAGAACTGTTTATGAAGCCACGGTTTCGAACCTGTTTGAAAGAGAGATGTACTTCAATCCAGGGTATAAGTTTATGGAATGGTTTAGAGGATGACTTTAAAAAAATCAGATCTCTGTGTATATTTAAGAGAAGGGTTAAAACTAGTTTTTTGAAAATATATGATCGTGTATAATTTAATTTAAAGAAACTGCTGTTTGAGCTGACGTATTTTTTTTAGTATTGCTTTTATTTTATATTATATTTTGTTTTAAATATTTTGAGGAAAAAAAGGAGCAGACATTATAAGATTTATTCTTCTTCTGCTTCTTTTCATTTTGATTTGTGTATTAATTGTGTTTTTTATTGTAAACATTTTTTTTTGTATTTTAAAATGAATGAATGAATAAATGAAAAAAAAATGAAATGAAAAGTTTATTTTGGATTTTGGTTAAAAGTAGTTATTTAATGTGATCAGATAAGTCATTTATTATCACTGCAAGCCAGGAAATGATTTATCAAGTTGTATTAGCTAAAAATGGCATAACCAGAGGCATCATGTCACCAGTTTCTGCTCCTTACTGGGTCAGTGTTGAGAGCATCACTCATCTTTGTGGGCTTCAGCTGGTGGATCAGATTGTTGTTGTTTTTTACTCGATATAATCACTGATTTTTTTTTATTTATTAGTTGTGTTTTGCGAGGAAAATATCACAACAACCACATGTTAAAGAATATTAACTCAGATGAAAAAGAAAATAATCTGATATTTTCTTGGGGGTGCTAAGGGGGTGCTGTGACTTTTCCGGGGGGGGCTATAGCACCCCCTAGCTCCCCCCTGGAGCCGCCTCTGCCATAGAGCCTTTCTGCATTTCAGCGCAAGCTGAATTTCATAAAAATTTAACTACAGAAACGACTAAAAAAATATTTGTTAGCTGACTATATATGTTAGTGTTTCTGAGTTAAATTTTTGTTAATAACTTATTACAAATCAGCTTATTTTACATGGGCATAGCCAGGATTTTCTGAGGGGCGATCCGTTAAAAGAAAAAGTGGAACTACAAAGAGCAAGATGCCCACTGGTTCACTGGTAGAGCGTCGGGTTCCCGCTCCAAGCCTTTTCTCGAATCAGGTTCGAACCTCACTCGGTTGAAATTATTTTACTTTTGTCTTTTATTGGATAAAAAAAGGAGTTTGTGTTATGCCTGTGGTTAACACAAACTCCTTTTTTTTTAAAATATATACAGTGTATACAGTATACTGTATATTTTCCTAAATTATAAGATTTTCACAACTTTAATTCTTTTAACGTTATATTACATATTCTGTAACAGGGAACAGTTGTTAGATCAATGTGAAAAAGTGAGTGTGTATAGTTGAGATGTGGTACTTTGAGATTAATTCACACACTGGCTCGATATGAACAGCAAGATGTCCAGGCATGAGACACTTTTTACAGCATTAAGTGATCATGAATTACCTTGATTATTCAGCTGGACTTCTATGAAAGTTGTCTTCTGTCTTGTTTCTGGTCTTTAATGATGCATGTTTAAAGACTGCATCTGAAAAAAACAACAAATATGTTAGTGTTGGAGGAAATAAAAGGAAAAATAAGACATTATTACATTTAATACATGTGAAGGCTGTCATTTATCCAAGTTTCCATAATTAAGACTGAAAGTTTTGACTTCTTTTTAAACCTTAAGACTTACACGGACAGTATACTAAATGACTCAAATAATGTCACTTTTCATTTATATCAATTTTTACATTTTAGATAACAATTTAATTGAGTAATCCTAACCTTTTGATTCTGTTGTTTTAAACTAACAGTGGCATTTCTGTCCAAAGCAAACCAGTCATTATTAAAAAACACGTTTTTGCATTACTCTGAAAGCAATAAGTTGTGCTTTGAAATGTAATTAATGAAGGGACTATGAACCAAATAGCAAAACAACGATAGTCTGATGAAGTTTTAACAGTCAAATATTTTGTAAAATGGTTGAGAAAAAAATTAATAGATAACTGTGGGATATTTTAGATCTGTTTTATTCAATGTATAGTCTGTATATTTTAATAATATAATAAACAAGCAGGGTAGGGAGGGAGCTAAAGTAGGTAAAATATAAAATCTCCTCTATCTTCGTTTAAGTCAGAAGATTTAGGCCGAATATCTTTTAATAATAATAATGTCACATTTTTGTCATCTGTGTATGTTCCCATACAAGACAAAATTTGACTCTGCATTTAACCTAGTCACCACCAGGTGGGGCAGTGAGCAGCTATAGAAAGCGCGCCGGGGAGCAATTGGGATGAGGTGTACTGTGTTATGAAATAAAAATATTTGTGTCTTTGTGTTTTCATTTATTTTGAAGGAGTTTTCACACAGTGTTCAAATGATCAGTCTCTCTTGTAGAATGAAAAAGATTTACTAAAAAACACAGGAATTGTGAGCATGTACACAGATTTGTCTTGGTGAGGTTCTGGTTCTGAAAGAGTGCTCTGTTTGGATCTGTTCTGGTCTCTGATTGGCTTGGGGGAGAGGAGAAGGCCTGGCGCCTCTCTGTCTGACAGTTTTATGACTTTGCAGATATATGACTGGCAGAAAGTCACTGAAAGTCTCTTTGTTCTGTGTGGTTGTTCAGCCAGAGAGTATATAGCTCTCCCTTCCCCCTCTGTTAGCGGTCTGTGTGAGCTGGAAAAGGCACAAAGCTTGTCCACCTCTGAAACTGCTACTTTTCTGTGGGATATATAAGTGTGTAGATTTATAATATGTATAAGCCACTTTAAGGCACAAAAGACATGATTAAACATTTGTAAAACAGTTAATACCTTGATCATAAAGCATTTGTGTATTAATTATATAATAGTTGTGTATTAGTTCCAATCAGATTAAAAATAGAACTGTGTAACTTATAAAACTGTGCTGAGGTCAGCCTGTATAAATAAAGGTTGGATGAATGAATGAATATTATCCTTCACTCTCAAGCCCAAAAGATCTGCGAGCTGAAAAAATCAAATGGTGTTTCCTGTTTCGCATGATAGAGGCCTTTGGCAGTTAAGGGGGAGGAAAAGCACCCCACAAGAAACAAAGAAGGGCCTCTGTCATTGGTGGAAAGCAGGAAATACCCTGCAGGAGTATAAAACATGAGTCTCCTCCTCCACGCCAGCAAACACAGGAAGCCCAACGAGAAGAACTACTGTGTTCAGACTAAATCAGGTTGTATATGGGGTCTCTCTTGAAATGCACATTTCAATGTCACTTTCTTTCCCCCTCTCTCCTTGCCTCCTCCCTCTTTTCTCTTTTCCTCTCACTGTCCACATATTTTAATCAAATATAATGGCTTTTAGAAATAGAACAAATGTATTCTGTGACTTTTTAAACTTATGATTAATTAAACTGGTTTTTGGAACTTTAAATTATGTGCGTTTGTCGTGTTTTCAGTGTATCTCTCCTTTTTTGATCCAAAGTGAACCAAACAACGAATTTGGGGCGAATAAGAAAACAAGGCCAACAATTTGGAGGTTCCACCAAGATGGTTCCACGCGGACAACAAGGAAGGGAAAGAGCGAGTCCAGAACACTGACTACTGACCGGTCACCTCAACAAAAAAGGTAAGCAGATTCCTGTTTAAACGAAATCTGTGATTGGAAATTGTATAGGCAAATTTCACTCAGTGTGTTGGACTCCAGGGTTAATATGTGTAAAAAAAAAAGGAACGTTAAAATTAAAAGTAGAATTATAAGTTTCCAGCCAAGACTCCAGATTCCAGAGTAAAAACACGCAGTGGTCGAACCCCCAGTGGGCCGACGGGTCCATCTGGTTGAGGGGGAGTGGGGTTTTAGAATAAATACTCGCCGTCACTCCTGTAACCCTAGACTGAGTTACTGTTATCTCGTTAGGTTTTGTGGCTAACTATAAAACAGTGTCAATTAAATCTACTTATAATTTGATTTATGATAAGTAGAGGTGGAATCTGGTGAGGTTTGTATTTGTATATTACCATGCGTAAAATACGTTATAATACACTAGGAATAAAGGTATTGAAAAATCAAACCCACAAACAAATAAAATAAATAAAGTGTGGGACTGAGTGAGAAATTGAGGAAAACGCATTGACTTTCGCTGATAAAATAATCCGATACAGTTCCAAACCTAGATCAGTTAAAAATAGAATAAAATTAGTCACAGAATACTAAATCTTTTTATGTTCTAAACCAGTGAGGGTACGGGCACTGTGAGGAGTCAACACACGTTATACCAATCTTATGTTACACTCAAAAGGTTTTAAAAAAAAATCTTTCAATAAAATAAATATATTTTTCATTGCTGAGGTTTTTTTGGTGTCAGAGTCTCGCGTGCCTGTTGGGCTGGCCTGTTTATCTGTTGTCTGTCCTGTGAATTATAAGGTCAGCGTGAGCTGGTCAGTCTTATGTGTTGTAAGTCTCGTTGAATTATAAGGCCAGCGTGTGTGTGTGTGGAAGAGGAAGAAAAAAGTTCCGACTGGGTCCTGGTTCCTGTGACAATAAAGATTAATAGCTGTGTGATGTCTGCATGTTTCACTGTGAGAATGAGCAAAGACATACAAACTGAAATGGAGGGAAATTTTAGTCAGAAGTGCAGGAGCGCCTCATTTAAACCCATAGAAGACCAAATAAAAATCATAAGACAAGCAATAACCATGTCAGTGCAGGACAAAAAACAGGAAAAACAGCTCTTAAAAAAATAGAGGAATTAACTGACAAGACAGGCAAAAGTAACGTGGTGAGTTTAATATGGGAAAAAATAAGGAAGTGTAAAGAAGAAACAGAGGAGTTTGAAAAGCAAAAGAAGGAGGCCAATGCCTTACAAAAAGGGAAATATAGAAAATTGTTGACTGCATCAGACAGCAGTTGCAAAGAGTGGTTTAAACTGGTTTTAATAGCACAAGGAGTGTTTTATTTACTGACTATGGAGAAGAGTGAGAAAACAGGAAGTCTTGAGCCTCCACCGTATTTTCATAACAGCACCTCATCAGCACCACCGGCAAAAAGCATGTACCCAATATACCATGTAGAAGGGGGCGTAGTAAAGATAGAGGAAGCTCCTCTCACTTTGAAGCGAGAGAATTCCATGACATCAGAGAATCTGGTTACTAAGAATGAGGTGGGATCAGTGAGTGCATCAGATTTCAGAGACTTTATGAACACACATGGGTCCCAAAAGGCAGCTGCCAGCTCAATATCTATAACCCCTCCTCCCTTTTCTCCAATAACCCCCCCAAGGTCACAGGCGTCATTTTACCATCCAGTGGCCCCAGGGCCCCTCTCGCTCACCTTAAGTGAGACATCAGGGCAGGGATATGTTCCTCCTGACGCTCCTGGATGGGGAAACAGGCCTGAATTAACTGACAGGATGTTAAATCTGACACCCCACAACACATCAAGGCCCAGGAACCCCCCCTTGGCCGAAGGCCCTCTTCGGATCACTTCAGATGTTATAACATCTCTTCCTCTTCCATCCAATCGGATGGAAACCACCAGTACACCACTTCCCCTCTACACCACCACACCCAGTACACCACTTCCTGTAACAGCACACCCAAGTACATCCAGTCTTATGGAGCACGAGGAAACGCAAGGGTTTGAGAATTGTCCTCTTTCCAGCAGCAGCTATCCCTTGCTCCAAGCAGGTACACAAGTCAGGTACAAACCTTTTGCTTTGGGAGACATTCAGGCCTTGGTGGAGAAATTGCCCCCGCTAACAGAGGGGGGCAGCAAATGGTTGAACGCAGTAGACAGCCTCACTAAGGGTATCACATTGGCAGTGGGGGATGTGAGAGCTTTGTTGGGAAGATGTGTAACATCCACCAGGATGGATGAATTGGAACGGGCAGCAGGTTGGAATTGCGCAGTTCTCGACTCAGAACCTATGACAAATCACTTACACAGGTTTGCAGGAGCCCTTAGAGAGGCTTACCCGCTCCCAGAGGGTTCAGGGGTTCCTAAGTTTCATTGGAAACCTGGACAGAACCCAACAGTTTATCTAGATCAGTGTAAGCAAGAATGGCATGATAGAACTCACTGCCACGGACAAGGTACGGGACAGAGGTATTTCTTTAGACAAGCTATCCTTGATGGTGTTCCAGCAGCTGTCAGTAAAGCAATGAAAGCAAACCCTGACCTCCCCACTGCTGATGCAGAGAAATGGGAACGTCACTTAATTCATCATCTGCAGGAAGCAGCAGATAGGAGGTAAAAAGTTCAGCTGATTTAAAAGACATGCAAACTCAGCTGCTGAAATTACAACTAAAGCAAGTTAGAGATGTGGTGCAATCAAAGAAAGAGTCCAAACAGATGGTTGCTGGGAAGGAAGGTATGTTTACCACCCCACAGCAGCACACGGCACCCCAGCCATATTATAATACATCATCTCAGGGTCCGGTCAGGGGGCAGTGGAGGAGAGGAGGAAGAGCTCGGGGCAGGGGCTATAGCCGAGGTAACCTGCAGGGAAACAGAGCACAAGATGTCTGCCATTTTTGTCAGAAGCCAGGACATTGGGCCCGTGACTGTTTTCACAAACAAGCACAGTCACAGAGGGAAGGACGCCTTCACTCAGCTCCCAACTCACAGATGGCTCCAGCTGGCCAGCACCCGGCTACAAAGAGAGTGGGCCCATGACTCAGGGTCCAGCTCTTCATACCAGCAATGACACACCCCACAGAGAAACCAGTCCATAGGGGGAGGTGCAGACCCTATGATACGGATGAAAGTCATGAACAAGGACTTGTCCTTCTTGGTGGACACAGGTGCCACATACTCCACGTTGAATGACCTGGACTTTTCTGAACACGCCACATCTGACACGGTGTCAGTGGTAGGCTTCTCTGGGGTGCAACAAAAACTGCATTTAACTGAACCTCTCCTAATCACAGCAGGACCGCAGTCTTTGACTCATCCTTTTGTTCTGTCCAAGGATGTACCGGTAAACCTGCTGGGTAGAGACTTGTTGAAAAAGATGGGGGCGACCATTTTGTGCGAACCAACTGGGCTGAAGGTCACTCTGCCCAATGGGACTTGTTGGACTTGCTCACAATCCTCTTCCTCTCCAGCCTCACAATGTCTGCTTAAACCAACGCAGGAGGAGGTCGCTGACATCTACTGGGCCTTGCTACGCCCTGAAACCACACAGCAACTGGGCATCTACTCTGCGTACTTGTCTTGGAAGCCGTGGCTTGATGCTCTGCGACCCTATGTTCCCCCTCCAGATCCTTTACATCTGACACTCTTTTATGACCGTGACTCTGATGACTGTTTTAGAGAGCATTTTGCCTCTACTTTGCAAGATACTGAGTGGCTTTTGACTAGGGATGGGAATTGATAAGAAATTATCAATATCAATGCCGTTATCGATGTCCTTTATCGATTCAATTCCTTATCAATTCTGTTATCAATTCTCATTTGGGTAAAAAAATATAGTAAACCATTTGAATAATAAACGAATAATATAGGATAGAGTTTCCGGAAAGGCCTTGGTTGGCTGCATTTTCCTTTTGCAGTTAGAACTTGGCAGTCACTTTTAGTTGTGTTGGTGACGTTGTGGTTCACTTTCTACTTTTCTTGTAGGACACATACTTCTTAGGTAGACTTTAGTTGGGTTATTTTTATTTATTTATTTATTTTGTCCTGTTTATCTCCTGTCCACGCTCCAGCTCAGTAGGTGGCGGTAATGCACCTTAAGTTGTTTGCCAACCGCCATTAAACTCCACCTAGAAGAAGAAGAAGAACTCGGTGCTAACGTTTATGCTAGCTGTTTGTGCTGGGGTTACTTGGATAAATCCGCAGAGAACCCCGCTGTTTCAAGCCAAATTAACGCGGCCGGAGGATTCTATTGTGTGTTTTGTGTCGACCACTCGACGGTGAGTCGTTAATTTTATGTATTTTGGGTTCATTTTGCCAATTTTACTCTTCAAAATGGCGGCCGCCATTTTGAAGAGGGCAACTGGTGAAATAATGTTTTTAATCCAGCAGATTTGACCATTTGAACCGGTTAAGCTCAGAAAAACCTTGTGCTATAAAGTCACTGACTTTATAGAACAAGGTTTTTCTGAGCTTAACCGGTTCAAATGGTCAAATCTGTTGGATTAAAAAAAGTATTTCTCCATCTGCCCTCTTCAAAATGGCGGTTAGCGTGTTAGCAGAACCGATAAGCTGAATCGTTAAGACACGCAACCTACAATTCCATGGAATTGGACTTTTAAGAACCGGTTCTCTAACAGAACCGGTTCTCGGTTCCCATCCCTACTTTTGACCTCAGATAAGATTATTGTAGGACCCCAGGGGGTGGCTTCACATGTCACCCTATCACCATCTCAACTTGAATGGTATAGGATGTCATCTGAAGCAGCACCACATGTCTCACTTGCTCTCTCACCTTCACACCAAGCGAAGGATTTAGGGCCAATGGTAAAGACAGTCATGGATGCCCTTGATTGGTGTCCCACACAGCTTCCATCAGTTGCTTTTTCACCATCAACAGATTGCTATATTATTGATGTTTCAGCTCAGGATTTGGGAAAATTAGATCATGAACTTATTTCAAGAGAACATGGCAGGGAAAAGACTGATCACAC
>JBBPBX010043850.1:0-18733 GCA_038048925.1 Garcialebias charrua
CTGATGAAGCCCTCTGGAGTGAGGGTGAAACGTTTCTACTAAAAAGAAACTGTTCGGATGACCTGATTGAGAATTATCAGATTTGATACCTGGACTATTGCGCATGAACTTTCTTGTGCTTAGTGTGTTTTTAGTGAACGTTTTTCTTAGTTCATATCTTAGAGCTTATTACAGATTGAGTGTCAGACAGGCCTCTTCTCTTCCTGTTTTTAAATCTCTTTTAAAAACACACTTTTATTCCTTGGCTTTTAACACATCTTTTATGGCATTTGGTGCACTAAGATTCATAACTGGCTGTGATTATCGTACCCACCACTGCACCCTGTATTCACTGGTTAACTGGACATCATTAACCTCACGCAGACTCTTCCACTGGTACATTTTCATCTTTAAATCACTTCTTGGTCTGCTGCCTTCATACATCTCCTCCTACATGTCTCTGTGTGAGTGCAGCTACAGTGTGCGCTCTCAGGACATGATTACCTGCAGTGTTCCGTCAGTGAGAACTGAACTTGGAAAAGGGTCTTCTCCTACTCTGCTCCTGTTTCCTGGAATATCTTACAAAAAGTCTTAAAGCTCTCGGCCTTGACAAATGGTTTTAAGAATCTGTTGGAATCCTGGCAAAAACCAATGCAGATATGCTCCTGTTACTGATTTTCTACATCTACTTCATAATGTTTTGTTACTTTAATATTTTGTTTTAATTTGTTTAAAAAAATCTGTATTTCTCTTTTATGTTTGTCTGTTGTTGATTGTTTAAGGAAATTTCTACTGTTGCTGTTGTCATAATTTAGTTTGTAGCAGGTCGCTCTTGTAAATGAGTCCTCAAGGCTCAATGACATTAACCTAACGAAATAAAGGTTGAATGAATTTTAACACACCTGCAGTAAGACTGGTATATGTATTTTTTTATTTTTGTATGCTTTGTATGTTTTTTATCATTTTAATTAACTTGTCTTTTGTGTTATTGTACAGCACTTTAGTTAACCATATGGTTTTTAAAATGTGCTATAGAAATAAAGTTGATTGATTGATTTTCTTTTACACAGATGTTAATACTTTTGTTGGATGTAACTGGAACCCTGTGTACCGTACACAATTTTGTTCCACCACATGTGGTGGAATGACAAAGAATCTTAAATCTTTGAATCCTTCAATGAACTTGGATGCTTTAAAAGAAAGTTACAGTACTTTTGAAACACAAGTGCCACTTGTTCTTCTGGATTTTAAATGGTGATAAAATTCATGATTTATTACCATGCAGAAATATACTGAGAAGACTTTAATTTTGATACATTAATATGCTGTTTTGACAAATACTCTGAAAATGCAGTAATTTGTTGACGGTCCCTAAGAGAACCAGCGCTACTCTTAAATAAGGATATCCAGTGTGTGCTGCAGTGGTAACAGTCATTCTACGTTGTATATTTCACGTTCACGCTCCATGGATTCAGCTGTCACTTCCTCCTTTGAGCCGACAGGCACCTGCTCTGTCTGTCCTTAAGGCTGATTTCAAAATTAAATTCAGTTTATTTATAGTCTATAGCGCCAAGTCACAAACTCCTGCGTGAACCTCAACGGGTGTGTGCTGTTATCTGTGAGGTAACACTATATTGCGAGGGAACGCAAATAATTTTTTTTCATCCATGTCCCCTCGGGGGTTCCGTAGTAACAGCATTTGTCAAGAAAAAAAAAAAAAAAGGCAGCTCCGAGGCAAGCTGTTGACAGACGCAGGCTGCTTCTACGTCTCGTTACGTCACATATGCTGCATTCGTGTGAAATTGGATTTCCCATGAATGAACACGGCGCAAAGTTTAAAATCAATTTAAAATCAAAATGAAATATATTTATAAGTTTGTTTGCAAAAACGAACATAGTTGAATGATAAAACATACAGTATATGTAGTACAATATGATGCATAGTTACAAGATGATGTCAGTTCAGCTTTAAACAGGGCTGTAATATCTCCCCTTTCTTATTTATATTGGCTGCAGAAACTCTTGCAATCCATATAAAAATTCAGATACTCCCAAACTAAATGTTTTTGATGAGCAGATAATTACAAGTCAACTTGCCGATGACACTACCATCTTTCTTGAATGCTTGAAACAGCTCCCCAAAATTCTTGAACTACTTGACTCATTTACTAAAGCCTCGGGACTAAAACTCAACCATAATAAATAATTAATGCCCATACACGAGTGTAGCCTCACAAATGCATATACTATCCCCATTACAACCTCTGTAAAATATCTGGGAGTGCATATAACCAGGGACGTAACCAACTAACACTAAACCTGCAAGGAAAAATAACAGAATGTAAATCCAAAACAGAATGTAAATGTAAGTTTATTGTTTAAGGAAATTCTACCATTGCTGTTCATTGTTCTTTAGTTTTAGCAGGTCGCTTTTGTAAATGAGCCCATGAGGTTCAAAAGATTTACCTGACTAAATAAAGGTTGAATGAAAAAAAAAAATCCAAACTCAATATGTGGTTACAAAGAGACCTCACAGTCTTTGGCAGAACTTATTTAACCAAAATGGAATCCTTAGCTAGTTGCATATATCCTGCATACTCAATTTCTATATCTAATAAATTTATCAAAACTTTCAACCAATTGAACTTCAATTTTATTTGGAAAAATAGGGTACAAAAAAGTCAAAAATTGTCCAAGATTATGAAGATGGAGGTCTAAAAGCGATAGATTTTGAATGTTTGAATGCAATGATAAAAATAAAGTGGCTAAAATCCTTCATTTTGAACAAAAATTGTATTTGGTATTGTCTCCCCAGAGGGATTTTCAAAAAAATGGGAGGAATAGAATTTGTTCTTAAATGTGATTTTCAAGTTGAAAAATTACCAACCAAACTGTCATCTTTCCACAAACAAGTTTTACTGTACTGGAAACTATTGTTCTCACATAACTTCACCCCACATCAAACTCCAATATGGAATAACAGATATATCACATGTAATAGAAAGTCTCTTTTCTTACAACATTGGATGGATAAAAATATCTGGTCCATAACCCATTTACTGAATGACCAGGGTCAGTGGTTCTCTCACAAAGACTTTTGCTTAAAATATAACTTAAACTGTTCACAGTCCCAATTTAATAAAGTTATTAAAGCTATCCCAGAAGCCGTCAAGAGATTAGCCCAAAACTCGAATTCGAACTTGGTAACTATTAACCCACCTGCACTTTATATTAATGGTCTTAATTTTTTGGACAAGAACTGTTCAAACGTATTCATACGTACTCAACTTAACACAATCCTTTTTCCAAAGCCAACAAATAGTAATTCCATTAATCAGCTGTTCTCCAAATCAAACATTAAAAAATTGAGAACTAAATATATTTCTTACCCTTTAAGTCCCAAAACGAAAGAAATCCACTTCAAAGTTATGAACAACATCTATCCATCCAACGAGTTGCTAAGATTGAGGTTTGGTATTGATCATAACAACTGTGTGTTTTGTGAGACGGACATTGAAACAACTGATCATCTGTTTTTCCATTGTATCTACTCTGGGACGTTTTGGGAGGACATACAAGACTGGCTATCATCCAAAATCCAAATCACCCCCTTCACAAGAGAATCTATTATATTTGGTATCCATCTGGAAAACAGAAAACTGGACCTGATAGTAAACAACCTGATTATCCTGGGAAAATTTTTCATCCACACTTCCAAATGGAGAAAGACAAAACCACTCTTTTTTGCCTTTAAAAACTATCTCACAGACAATTATCTCAAAGCCCTGAAGATGATGAACAAAAAAAATGCACAATCCCTTCTTGAGCGTTCGAAGATCATAGTATATTCTTGGACCCATAAAGCAGTCAACACAGGTCATAACGTTTTCTTTTATTTTTTCCTTAGTTATACACTGTACTGTTATTTACTCACTTGGTTATTCATTGTACAAGTGCACGAAGAAAATATTCATTCATTCAACCTTTATTTAAATCAAATTCTATTAATCGATTGTTTTCTTAAAGGATCTAATTATGATTTGTATGCGTTTACTCCCCAAGTTATGTTGCAGTGTATATGTTAAACTTTGCTTTTTAGCTTCTCAACTCCTCATAGATCCTTGTTCTTGCTCATATTTCTACCGGTAGTTTCATCCTCTCTGCAGTGCTCACCTTGTCCTGTATTGTGCTTCTGTACAGTATTTATAATTTTAAGTATAGCAGAGGCTATTAAACTGGTGGCCCGGGGGCCAAATCAGGCCCACAGATGAACTGAGTTTGGCCCACCAATGGATTCATTTGAAATAAAATTAAAATTTGAACCATAAAAAAAATTAATGACAATGACTGCTGGATGTCTGGCTCCTGAGCGCTTTTCTTTCAGTAACTGTAGCCCCCTGATCAATTTAGTTCATTAGCGCTGGTGTATACCGTATTTTCTGCCGTACACGTCGCTCCGCTGCATAAGTCGCATCAGTCCAAATATGTCTAATAAAGTGGGGGAAAAACATAAATATGTCACTCCGTCATATATGTCGCATCTATTATTCATCCCCACTGACAACCAGGAAATGTGAGCTGAACATGGAAATGTGGGCCGGTGTTGTGCCAAAAATCGATTGGCTGCCAAATGGCGGCTGCTGGAGAGTGCACAGGAGGATTTTAACAAGATTAACACTTAAAGGAGAAATGTAATCAAATCTGAAAAAATCGATATAACAAGAATTTCATATAGTAAACAACACACATAAACATACTTAGTATGCTTTTTTCAAGTCAGTAGCTTAAAGAAATAGTTTTTTACATTTTTCCTGCTACATGCCGAAGTGCAGTGATTTCTGTAGTAATTTTCTGGACGCACTTTTATGACACAATTAAGACCTCCTTTGCTATCTTACAATAACACTGAAGCTATAAACCCATCATTACTGTCCTCCTGTCTGTCATTTAAAATGGAAGCAGAAGACTTTTTTGAATCTGAAGGATATCACTTTAGTTTGTCAAAAACAGTTTGGTGATTTAGTGCATTAATGGGCATTTCTATCCTGGAAATACGAATAGCCGTGCGTTAGCCGCCGCATGCTAACGTTAGCATGCTAGCGCCGTATGCTAACGTGGAAGTGGGGGTGTTGAAAATGTCCTGAAACAGTTACCAATGTCTTGTTAAGCTCTGTCTTCCCCAGAACATAGTAGGATCTAAAATGATTTTTAAAGATGAAGGAGCAAGTTGAAACATGCTGTCTCCCTCCTTGCTAGCAGGCTCTATTGGGAGCTGCCTGGCTAACTAACTACGGTGGCCCTACACGGCCAAAATTCTACAGCGGCCGAATGCACAGGAGCGGTAAAAATACAATATAAAATTTAAAAAAAGTTTTAAAATCGATTTTGGGGCTTTTAGAATCGATTCTGAATCGCCAGGACTAAGAATCTTGATTCTTTAAAAAATAGATTTTTTTTGCTGCATCCCTAATTGCTACACACTGAAACCTTTTTGTCCACAACTAGATACACACACTAATATTACTGTATGAGGATACACACTGAAACCTTTTTGTCCACAACTAGATACACACACTAATATTACTGTATGAGGATACACACTGAAACCTTTTTGTCCACAACTAGATACACACACTAATATTACTGTATGAGGGACGACTCGTTGCACTGCCTACGTCATATTCAGGGGACGGAGAGCAGGCAGGGGGAGGGGGGTCAAAAACACCAGATGAGAATTTTTTCACTTTGCAAAGTCTAAATTTGAGTTAGGATGACATTTTTAACTTGTGAAAATTTCTCAACAAGCTTATTTTATGCTTTTCATTAGACTACTATTAGCTTAAAAACACTTTTCATTTCTCCTTTAAAAACAATACTGTAGTTTGTTTGCTTGAAATTACAGTAAAGGTGTTTCTCTGTGTAACTTTTGCTTAATAAATGCACTTTAACGGTCAAATTAGCTGCATTTCAAAAGTATTTGCTGCCTCGGTGCTCCGGGAGCATGCAGAGGGAGGACATCAGGAAGGAGCAACGCTGCGCATTTCTTTGAAATTTAACAAGCTAAGCCAATTATTTGTTTGAACAATTATCAGTCAGGTCATCTGGACAGTTTCTTTTTTTTGTGTGTTGAAACGTTTCACCTTCCATTCAGAAGGCTTCATCAGTCAAAACACACAACACAAAACTGACTCTTCCCCCATCAGCTTACTCCAAAGTGGAACAAACCAGTTATGTTGGTGCTAAGATGGCACATGACTGTCTACGAGGGAGAGGGCTGGCCCCGGAGGAGGGGGCGTGTCAAAGATGTCCTGAGTGACTGAACTGTTGGATTGTGTACCTGGATTATTGAGCATGGACTTTGTTCATTACTGTATTTGTTTGCTCAATATTATAGCAAAGATGTGTCTCAGTTGAACTTTTACTTATATAAATGCACTTCAATAATTAGTTGCATTCTGCTGGGGCGTCGCAGCAAAATGAAGCTGGTTGCTCCAAGCGAGCTGGACGAAGGTGGCAGGCTATGGCAAGCTGATTGTGCCATTAATAGCCACTTTATCCTATTACATGAGACGCATGTTATACTACTCTGGTACCATCTAGCAGCTGAAAATGATAGTGTTCAATATTTTCTGTCAGAATGAATGAAAACAGTCATAACTCAAGGCAAAAATTAGTTTATATGGGAAAAAAATCCATAAATATGTTACTTCAGTGTAAGTCGCAGGTCATGCAAAAAAAACAAGGCAACTTATAGGGTTAAAAATATAGTAGTTAAGTCCTGTATGTTGTCCTCGCTGCGCTGTGCAGCAGCTTCCATTCAAAACAAAGGCACTTTTTGGTTGAGATGTGCAATGATGCTCATCCATAGCCAGAAGATCAACATCCTGTCCCCCATGACCAATGGGTTTTACTGTTCACTGAGTAACCAACTTAAAATTTTCAGAAAAACAGTGTTAACACGTTAAAGGAATTGTTGCCGTTAAGCATTGGCTGCGTTAACGTGCCCAACTCTTCTTTTTACAGTATACTGTATATAATTTGAAGCAGTTGACATTGATGTGGTCAGAAATAACTCAACTATTCAAAACTGAAGTCAACGAGACAAACTGTTGTATTTGCCTCTTTTACAAGTGCTCCTTTCATAACACCTTCATTAACAAGTGCTCCTTTCATAACACCTTCATTAAACACTTCTTAAATTCATTAAACGTTCCTAATGACATCTTAGAGGTGAAACAGTTTCTCTAAATTCAATAAACATAAGGGCATGGGCACTGGTGACCCCATGACCCAAAATGGAAGAAGCGGGTAAAAGATAACGGATGGATGAATTCTAGTAAAAGTTTAACAGATGAAAACATTTTTCTGGTCCCATCGCTCGGAAACAAACATCAAAACAGCAGCTCTGGTACGTCATTTACATATAAATTCTGCCAATTATTTCCTCTTCCTATATTTATCAAAAACCTTTAGTTTGACCATCTGATTGTTTTTTGTGTTATTCTTCCATTAACATAACTAATTTTTAACATCTTGATTAAAATGAAAACTATTTAAAAGTGTGTTGGAAAACAAATTCTTTTTTTATTAACACATTTATTTTTACATAAAGTAAAAACAAAATGAATCCCCGTCTTTTGTTCCAGCCCTATCAAACCCACCCTCATCCATACAGTCTAGGAAAAAAAAAAAAGAGCACGATGACACAAACACTTTTCTTTGACGAGCCAGTGGACACGCTGTACCTTGGGTAGGACCAGAGATTTGAAACAGTCTGTGATTAAAAATGAAAACATAAAGTAAATGAGCATCGCTGATGGTTTCATCAACCAGAAACATCATCAGAAGAACCAGCACATCAACGCAGTGCTTTTAACATCCTACGTTAGGACTTTAGGAACGTCAGGCATTGACAGATGAACAGGATATGGCTTTCCATCAACCCTGCTGAAATTTTCAGGCAGAATGCTTTCAGCTGAAGACGGCTCAACGTGTCGCTTTTAAAGTTGCCTACAATGAAAATGCCTGAGGTAAGTCACAGACAACCCCTCGTGATTGTGTGCTTTATTTTCCTTTTGGCTGATAAGACAGTCAGGGGGGATTCAGGCAGCCGCCAGGGACATGGTAACACTACTCAACACATCACTTTGCTCTACGTGGAATAACCGTTTGTTCAAGCGAGAGCAGTATGGTGTGGACAAAGACAGAGGAGTCAAAATTACACATCTCTGCTGCAAAATTCACCGACTGAATAAACTGCAAAACAAAAAAACATAAAAGTGGATTCTTTGTGTCTGGTGTGTGTCACAGGATTGGCGTGTTTTTGCTGTTAGAAGAGAAGTGCTCCCATGCTGCCGACTTCACTTTGCTCTTTCACAAAGATCTCAAAGTACTGGTAAATGATGGTTACGGCCAAGAGGATTCCTGTGCCCGATCCGATGGCTCCCAGGAAGTCTGCCATGACGGACAGCCCTCCTATGCAGAGCCCTCCAAAAGCAGCAGCTGTGGGGATGTACCTGCAGAGAAAACGGAGCGTGTTCCAGAAAACGGCTTCTTCTAAGCTGCAAAATAAAATCTGAAACTAATTCCACATTAGATTTTTACCTGTTAAGTTCATGCACCATGGAGGTCTCTCTGTGTCCTCTCATCACCATCTGTTGTTCCTTCAGCTGCTTCGCCACCTGAGATGAGCAACACGACCAACACATTTTTAATATTGGACCCTGTTGAAGGCCAAGCTGTATACAGCTGAACACACACACTTACGTCTTTGGCCGAGGATCCTGAGACCTCGATCCAGGTCTTGGAGAAGAAGGCACAGGAGCCAAGCATGAAGAAGATGTAGATGACGGCATGAACTGGGTCATCTAAGACAGAACCAAATGACTCCGGAGGAGAAAGGTAGTAGCAGAGACCGCCTACTGGATAGGCCCGAGCTGGTCCTCCAGTCGATGTGTCCTGAACACAAACAGGCTGGAGGTGAGGAAAACTCGGACACGTACAGAGGATACTATGCACCGTTTACAGCCTAACCATGTTACAGTTATTTTGCAAAGGCTGAAGTAGTAACAAATGTTGCTGGGCGATTGTCCCAGAAATTATTGCGATAAACGATAATATTGTTTGAAATTTGACAATAATGAGTACTGTAATTATTGTCAAATTTAAGAAGAAATGTTTAATTTGTTTTGCGCGCAGTACCTTTTTCAACCACTGGATGGCAGTATAACAGTTTAAACCGAAGGATGGATAGTGAGGAAGTGAGCAGCGTGTCTCTTTAAGAAAAATGGGAGGGAGGCTCCTTGACACGACATGGGCCGTCTCTGCTTTTTTCAGTTCTCATAAATGGCAGACGCTCGGCGTGGTTAGCGCCCTTTAGCATAGCATTTTTCACACAAAGCATTTAATAAAAAATCAGTAAACAAGTTCTCAGCTTCTTTTTGCAGAGAAAAACAACTTTTTTTCACGAAGGCACAGGTTTCAACTGTGAATTTTGGAGCTTCGACAAGATGGAGGTTCCCCCCCCCCACACCGAGGTCGGCCTGTTAGCTTAGCTCGTAGCTTAGCTGCTTTTAACAATCCAAAAAACAAGATTTTGAATGGTTAAAACAGATTTTAAAGAGAAAAGAGAAAGTGTGGGGTCAGTGAAGCTGAGCCTTTTGTCATCCAGTGTCTTCAGTAGAAAGAGCGAGACACTAAGAAACTATAAAGCAGATAAACGAAAATGAGGTCGATAATTTTAATTTATCATGCGATTAATTGATTTATTGTTTATCGCGAAGTTAAACAGAGATGAAGGGTCTATAATCTACTTACAGACCAGGTTCCCAGGAGGTTGACCAGGAAGTTGCCGCTGAAACGTGTTGACAACATTTGAGAAATGACGTACAGATTGGACACCAACGCAGACTGCAGGATGATGGGGATGTTGGAGGTGTAGAACAGTTTGATGGGGTACGTGTTGTATTGACCACGGTAGCGAGCCGACTTGATGGGCAGGTCCACTCTGAAGCCCTGATGAAGACACTCAAGCTGAGTACAAAACTTCTAGAGCATTAAAAACTGCTGCGACATCATTCTCAGTTTGCGGCGACACCTCACCTGGAAGTATATGACCACTGCAAACACAAAGATGGTGGCAATGAGGTTCATGAGGTTGGGCAGGTTTTGCCTGTAGAAAGCCTCTCTCAGGGCGCGCACCTTGTCAGTGCGAGTGGCCAGCAGATGGAAGAGAGCGATGATGGCCCCCTCAAACTCAGTACCTGGACAAACCACATGAATCGCTGGGTTAGTCACAGTGATACAGGTGAGATGTACCATCAGTTTCATTTCTGAACTGGGCCTATACCTCTGCCGGTGTTGACAGTGGTGGGACTGAAGGCCTTCCAGACAATGGTCTCGCAGATATTTGTTGCAATGAAGAGAGAAATACCAGAACCCAGACCATAGCCCTTCTGGAGCAGCTCGTCCAGGAGCAAGACTATCAGACCTGCAACAAAGAGCTGAAACACAAACAGCTTGTTTGTTTTCAGACCTGCCAAGTAAACTGCTGTAAAAAATAATCTGTTATCTCTCTTCATTTGGGCAGACAAAAGTATATTTTAAGGCAAAAATTATTTGTTTTATTATTTGTATTTTTAAGACAATGTGGACTCACCTGAATGATAATAACCAGGCATATACCAGCACCCATCTCTGAAGGATCTCCATACATGCCAGTCATAACATACACTATGGCCTGTCCAATGGTGATGATCATTCCAAACACTGCAAAAAGGAGAAAACACTTACAGCGACAGCAATAAAACCCAATGACATTTTAAATTTTAAAGTATTGAATTAAGACATCTTCAAGGTTTTGAAAGCTAAGAAACAAGCTATAGAAAAAAGGCAAACCTACATTTCTGAGCGCCGTTGAAGAGAGCTCTGT
This sequence comes from Garcialebias charrua, assembly GCA_038048925.1. NCBI lineage: Eukaryota > Metazoa > Chordata > Actinopteri > Cyprinodontiformes > Rivulidae > Garcialebias > Garcialebias charrua. The sequence goes on from JBBPBX010043850.1 coordinate 10,910, forward strand.
CCTTGGGAGTATCTCCCACCTCGATGATCTTTGCACCAGCCAGCAGCTGCATAATGAGTCCTGAGGTGACAATGGGTGAGATACCAAGCTCCATGAGAGTACCTGGATGTCAAAAAAGAAGGGCAACAAAGGTTTAAGAATTATCTTTTTCATTTCTATTTAAAAAAATACATTGAAAAAGATTTTTTCCCATATAGGCTCCTCAGGGAGGAGACTGAGGAGTCTCCAGGCTCGAACCAGCAGACTGAGAGACAGCTCTGTTCATCAGGCAGTCAGAATGCTAAACACTCTGCCTGCTCTGCCTCCCCTCCCATTTGAACTGCCTTAACACAAAAAACTTTCTCACACATTACCACACAACACAAAGTTTTTAACACTGGACTCTGTGTCATCAAACGGGTTATTCACTAAACTCTCGGTCATGTGTTCATTCAGTTTGCACTACTTCTCATATTTGCACTAATGTTTGTATTACATTACTGCCTATAGTCATACTACTGTTTACATTCACTGTTTACATTTATTAATACGGTTTACATTTATTACTACTGCTTTACATTTATTACTACTGTTTACATTTACACTACTTTTATCTACACTACTGCAGATACATATACAGCATTCTCTGACTAGCCTTATCTAAGGATGCCAAATGTGCCTTATGTGCCTCACTGCATATGCCACTTTGCCTCTATACCAACATCAACTACCTCATACATATACTGTGTACATTAACTTATATGCTGCTGTGCCACTCTTTGCAAATGTCAATGCTAGAACCTTCAGTTTATTTTATAGATATACTTTTTATACTACTATGCAAAAACTCAGGACAGTATTACACTTTTATTATTTCATTTTATGCTTATGTTCATTGGGTGTTTGGTGTTTCAGTGTTGGTGTAAATTTTCATACTTTTATACTATTATGAAAAACTCAGGACAGTGTTACACTTTTACTATTTTATGCTTATGTTTATTAAATGTTTTAGTGTTTAGTGTTTAGATGGTTACTGTTGCACCGAGGGACTGAGAGAAACGCAATTTCGGTCCTGTGTATGTCCTGTACATATTGCAGTTCTGACAATAAAGTTGACTTTGAAAAAAACAAAAAAAAAAACAGTAAGATGGTCAAAGGAGGCTAACAACTCTTGACCTTTGGCTTATGGCATGTAGTAACAAGATAAAGCTACCCTCTATCCAACAAAAGCTCTACACTGATGAAGTCATCTGGATGGGAAAAGAAACGTTTCTCACTTAAAGAAACTGGTCCAGATGACATGATTTAACCCTTTTTCTTGTCATCTACCTGAACGATTGAGCTAACAAACCTTTCTCTACATTGAATGTTACAATAAATATGACACAAGCGCTCACCTCTGTTAGAAGCCAGGATAACTCTCATCCAGTAGAAAGGATCTGCTGAATCTGACGACATGATGCCAAAGAGTGGGATCTAAACAAGAACAAGACATGTAAAGCACTCTGCAAACAAGCGCCGTCACCAAAAGCAGCACTGACAAGCGTCATCAATAGTGTCATTACCTGGCAGCACACCAGAAAGATGAATAGCGTGATGGCGGTCCATAGTACTTTTTCTCTAAATTGAATCTGAACGGTAAGAAATGGAAGTACAGTAGGTGTCATTCATTTTCAAGTCATGCATGCAGAACTCAACACAAAGAAGAGAAGAAGGCTTACCTTTCTTTCTGGTTTCTGAATCTCTGGCAGGACTGCACAGAAAGGCTTGATGACTTCCAAAAACTTAACTATGAAAAGAAATAAAACATTTAATTTTAATTACTGTAAATGTAAAGACAAACAGCTTCTTACAGAGATTCAGCTGCACCTCTACGACCAGGTGAGCCCAGATGCAACGTCATCCCTAAGAGCAGCTTCTTAAAACAGCTGCCAGACAACATGCAAATAATCAATTCAACACACTAATAACAAATATTAATGTGTGTTCAGCGTCTCTGGTGTTTACGGTTTTAGATTTCTGAGGTGAATCTGAGTTGATCAGCTCTGAATCAATCACTGAAACTGATTTTAGAATCTGACAGGCTTCAAACTGAATTAAAATTATATAAATAGGCTCCAGAAAGTCCAGTTTCAAACCTGCCAAAGTTAACAGGTGAGAAAAAGCTAATCCATGAGATAAACATTAAAACGTTAGCTAAGATGCTAGCTGTAGCGTTCAGTCTCGCACGAACAAATGTTTAAAACAAGAGCTGACACACATCGATATGTCATAAATCTCATCTCAGCTGTGACAACAACCACATGTATGTTCATTAAATCACTATTAGTGCTTTTGGGTTGTTTTCGCCAGGAGCTAGCTAAACTTCTGTGTTAGCTTCCCTGCACACCGGCGCTCAGTTCATTATTCCTCCGGTTTAAAAACAAAGCAGGTGTGTTAGCCAACATTCCAACTCGTGGATGAAAAGAAAACGAGCCTACTTACTCCCCATGGTGTCCTCGGGTCGACTCCTGACGTGTAGCTGCTACGACTTCTGCTCCGTGGAGTCAATGTGGCTCCATCAGCCACTCCGAGAGGAAAGAGACCGAGTCGGAGAGACACGTCACCAGACCAGCCGCAGACACACGTCACTCCTCCGGGGGAAAAACACGCCACGTTCCGCTGTTTGCAGACAGTCCCGCACTCCTATCTGAAGCTACAACTTCTTTAAAGCGCTAAACTAATAATTACACGTAAAAAAAATTAAATGAAAGAACACAATTATGCACGGTAATACATTAAATAAAACAGCGAAAAACGCCTAACCTTTTCTTCCGCCAGAGGGTGGTGTAGCCCATAAATCAGTAGTGACTGTAAACAGACGAAGAAGAAGATTTTGATTTTTAACTTGTAAACTTTATGTACACAGTAATAAGTTAACACAACAATGTTAAAAAAGGTGATCAGGAAGATAGATAGATAGATAGATAGATAGATAGATAGATAGATAGATAGATAGATAGATAGATAGATAGATAGATAGATAGATAGATAGATAGATAGATAGATAGATAGATAGATAGATAGATAGATAGATAGATAGATAGATAGATAGATAGATAGCAGCACGGTGGCACAACTGGTAGAGCTGCTGCCTCTCAGCGAGAAGGTTGCCGGTTCAAATCCCGGTCCGGGGCCTTTCTGGGTGGAGTTTGCATGTTCTCCCCGTGCATGCGTGGGTTTCCTCCGGGTACTCCGGTTTCCTCCCACAGACCAAAAAACATGCTTGTTAGGCTGATTGGTGACTCTAAATTGACCCTAGGTGTGAGTGTGAGAGTGGATGGTTGTTTGGTGTGAGTGAGACAGGTCCCTCTTGTAAATGAGTCCCTGTGACTCAACGAGGCTAGCCTGTATAAATAAAGGTTGAATGAATAGATAGACAGACAGACTAATCTCCACCTAACCCTGATTTTTTTAATTCCACATGGAAACGGTGAATAAACTAAATTCAAAACACTGTGCTGTGGACAAATAGCCTGGTTGGAACCAGACCCATGTCCTTCACTTCGCTGTGCAGTGAAGGGAAATGAGAATTGAGCGGAGCTGTGCAGGAAGGCGAGGGCCAGGCTAGTGGACAAATACAATAAGTCCAAACCACACCACATATAGCTTGCCAGTTAGCCTACATTTATTTACTTTCATAGTTTAAACTAAAGTCTCAGGATAACTCATTAAGCATTTGTCATAGATTAAGCCTTCCTGATAAGAAAATATATCATGCTGAAAAGCTATGTTTGCTTGGTATACACTCTGGGAATAGGTTTACATGGCCAAGTAATTTGTATCAACAGAAAACATAATCAAACCTGCAGTCTAAAGAGAGAAAGATAATTCTGAAAAGTGTTTTGACAATTTTCCCAGAAGTGGACATTCCAGCCTTGAAGGTTCAAGGTGAATTATTGTCATTTGCATTACATGTGGTACACGAGGTGGAAAGAAACTGTGTATTCAAGGTCCCAATTACACCCAAAAATAGCATATAAAGTATATTAAATAAAAGAAAAACAGCATACAAGGAACTTAAATATATACACTAAACAATAATAATGTAATAAAGTGTATTAAAGAGCAGCATGTACATGAGTCGGTTGTTAGCAGATGGGTATGAACATAGCAATTTATGGGTAAGAAATCAGCAGCATGGATACTCAGCAGCAAAGATACAGTTCAAAGTTCATTTGCCTTTTGTGCAACAATCCAGGCACATTGGAATTTTTGTGCAGATATCTCTCAGTCATAGTCAAAAACACTGAAACAACACAAAATAAAATAAAAATAAGAACAGAGTGGTTTCTAGAGAGAAAGTAAATCAGGTCACATGACCAGTGAAGTTAGGCAGTTTGGTTATTATTGCACAGGTGCAATAATAAGCAAACTGCCTAACTTCACTGGTCAGTCATTTTGTTTTGCCATCAGTCTGACTGTGGCAGAGAAAAACTATTTAAAAAATCTTGTTCTGTGGGTGATGATGCTCTCTGCTGTGCAGTGTCTCAGGTTATATGAACATGTTTTTGTCTGATAAGAGAGTGAGCTGGATGAAGTGAGTCCTTGATCATCCCTGCTGCTCTTTTCAACAGCCCTGTACATACACCAAGCCCACGGAGGGAAGTTTTGTCCCTAGTGTTGAACAAAGTGTTGAAGTGTTGAAGCCGACGATCAGTGAAAAAGAAAGAAACATGCAGGCCTCAGTATGGTCCAAGCTGCAGTTTATGGCAACAGAACAAGTGGAAGATGGTTGCTTAAAGGGGACCAAATGTAGGATATATAATTTTTTGTGGTTTATCTGTGGGCTATCCAGACCATTTTCAGTCAATTTTATACACAAAATAATGCTTAGATTAAAAAATATCCCCTTTCTAATTCTGCCAAATTTCACTTCCGTTCTAAACGACCGGTTTATGAATAATGAGGTCTGAAAGCCACGCCCTACAAAGACCTATTTACATTAACTACGCCCTCTGTAACAGCCAGTATCTCTAATATGTTGTTATTTTAAAATTAGCTCTTTTTTATTACTCATTTGACTTACTGTTAGTGCTAGTAGCTTAAGATAACTTACCAAAAGCCCTCTGCGCTTGCCGCCATTTGCAGCTCCTGTTCTAACGTCGTATAGCGTAGCCCTTTAGCTCCTATTGGAATACTCCTTCGCGCGTCAGCGCCTACTGAAAACCTTTTAGTCCACGCCCACCTACCGGATGGGCCCACCCCTCGGTCGGTAAAACCCCTCGACCGAGGTGAACCATCCTCTTCTTCATTCAGCCCGAATGAGAACCTGGTAAAGAAAATTCTTCGAAATTCATCTTCATTCATCATCTAGGTTTTTCCATCACGATGGCAAGGCGTTGCCCCGAATGCAAAGAGGGGACGATCTTCAGCTTCGACGGCCACGCCAAATGCGAGCGTTGCATGGGACCCGAGCACGCGGTCCCGGACAACGATTGCCCCTCCTGCGCCTCGCTGTCTCCGAGCGAGAAGGAACGTCGTGCAGAGCTGTTCAGCCTCACCAACGAGGTAGAGGGAACCCTCCGCGAGCGGGTACCACTGGACGAACCCGCCGACGTCGAGGTGGCCACGACGGGCCCCGGAGAAGCGACCGGTCCCCAGGGCACCGATCACGAGCTCTTGGAGGACGGGGCCTCGGACGGAGACCGCACGAGCGAGTGTTCAGAGGTCCCCTCCCAGCTTCAGCTGGCGGACGCCCTCCCCTCTCTGATGCAGGGCCTGCCCGCAATCATCCACGCGGCAGCCGCTCTGAGGAACCTGTCGGTGCCTACCCCTTCTCCGCCTAGACTAAATCGTCTAGCGGGCATGAGGTTCGGCACCACGTCGCAGCGTCGTCCAGACCCTGTCTGGCCTCGCGTCCCCGACGTGATGGAGCTCTGGAAAGAGGCGGGAGCAGCGCCCGCGAAAATCAAGGCCCCAGCGTCCTCTTACGCGGGACTCACGAGGGTGGAAGGCTTCACAGACGTGACCTTCCCTTCGGTGCCCCCACTAGAGCAGAGCCTCTCGGAGGTGTTCGGAGCGAAATCCGCCAGGTCGGACCACAGACCCATCCCCAGCGGACGCCACGACCAGACTGCGCTTCAGCTGACGGATCGCGCATACCAGCTAGTGGCCCAAGCCGGGGCAGCTAGCAACAACACAGCCCTCCTCGCTGACCAGATCTCTTCGCTAGCGGCGGACCTGAGCCTCCCAGAAGAACTGGCGAACACAATGGGAAAAGCAGCGGACGTGATCCTTAACCTCAGCGCCGCATCTACAACGTGTTTGTCACGCGCAGCAGCCCTGCTTCACATGGTGCACCGCGCCACGTGGCTGAAGTATGCACCTTCAATGCCCGAAAGACGCCAGAAGGAACTATTGGAAGGACCCATGTTGTCGGGAGAGCTTTTCGGCCCCAACTTTAAAGAGCTGGTCGAAAACTACAAGAAGAAGGATGAGGTCGTCGAGACGGTAAGGAACGTCATGTCCATCCGCCCACCAGTTCGACAACCAGACGGGTGGAAGGACCGTCGGGACCAGAAACAGCCCTCGGCTGCAACGAGCTCGCGACAGCCTCAACAACCGGCACCTTTCAAGCAGAAACAGCCGAAACAGCAGCAATACCAGCGTCCGTGGGACTCGAGCCAGCACACACCACGAGGCCGCGGGGGCTACCAAGGCCGCGGCGGCTACCAAGGCCGGGGCGGCCAGAAGCAACAGAGTCCCTACAACCGTCCACCTCAAAAGAAATGACTCGTTGCGGGAAGTGTGTGCGCAGGTAAAATAAAAGAGCAAATTGTTTCAAACAACGTTCTCTGTCATGTTTCGGGCTTGTCTGTGGGGCCGGATAACCCCACAGCCGCACGTTCTCACATGCTTCCCACCACAGAAAAACTAGCCTGCGGTAGTCAGCTACCCACAGCTAGAACTAACTCAAACAAGGTAACAATCAATAAATGTTTAATGCTTGGTGAACCTGTTATTGACCGGGCAGCGACGGGTAATATACCCCGCACGCTGCCTCTCGTGAAATTACATGACGCCGGCCCAGCCTCGAAGCTGCCCGGCAGTAAACACGTAAAGGTATCTAAACAGCCAGACGCCATGTTTGTTACACCTCCTGCCTTGCAGTCGACGCGTGGAAAATCCCACAGCGCGCTGCTTCGTGTCAGGTCACGTGTCAGGTCACGTGTTGCGAGCCCTGCTCACACACAGGCCAGCAAGGTCTCGTCTCATCACATGATTAACCGGCGTTCCACGTACATGAGTGGCGCCACCTCTCAGCAGCCGCTCTCCGGCTCCAAACGAGGTAACAAGAGAAAAATCACTCAGACTGGCCAAGCACCGCCCGCCAAAAGACGAGCGGTGCCCGGCGGGAGCATCGCTCCGACAGAGCGAGCGCTTCCTGTATCAACAAACGTGCCGACGTCAGACGCAGGGACGGTCCACGTCTCTGACGCAATAAGACAGCCCTTTTTGGGCGGGGCCCCCGTGGGTTACCATGGTAACGGAGGGAGGCCCCAGCGAATGGCTGGCGAGAATGACACACACGAGGCTGCAGGACCTCGCGCTGCCTCTGAGCAGAAAATACGAGCAGTGGCAGCAGAAATGCAGTTTAGACAGATGGCTGTCAAAAATCATAAGAAAGGGTTATGCACTTCAGTTTGCAGCAAAACCTCCACCTTTCAGGGGGATTCTGGAAACAGTGTTGCCAGACCCACGTCAAAACTCATCCCTTCTGTCAGAAATACAAGAAATGCTGAAAAAAGGAGCAATCTCCAAGGTGGCAGAAGGAGAGCAGAACAAAGGGTTCTACTCTCGCTA
>JBBPBX010043851.1:0-27731 GCA_038048925.1 Garcialebias charrua
ACCGGCTCGGACGTGCTGGACCTGCAACGATTCTGTACGCCTGAAAGGCTGGTGTCATCTCTTTATCAGACTCGTCGTCAAAGGTAAAGAGCTGTTTACAAACGTACCTGGATTTCAGCAGAAATCTGATGGGAAGTGTCACTTCTGGTAACATGCTCAAGACAATTTCCTTTAAACCATCTCTCCTCCTATTTCCTTATCCCTCTCAATCTATCTGGTAACTATTTTTAAGCTAAGACTGAGCCACAGACTAAGTATAATGACATCCTGTATTTATGTCTGTTGTTACAATTTAAATGTGCTGACGTATTAAATTGAAAGAAAGTGAAATCATGTCAATCAAGTGTAATGGTGTTAATTTAGTTGATTTATTCTAAATAAATGGTAGTGTCTTTGGCACACCAAACTAAGTTAACGTGTCCATTGTCACTCTATGGCTTCTGTTTTACTTATCCATCATAAAGATCACAGAAATATTGGGTAAACGGAAAAAGAAAAGAATCCGTGAAATTACTATTCAATCTGAATAAGTAAATTAATTAAGGTAAAGAGGTCAGTATTAATATTGACCTCCTATCCTAAAATCCTTTACTTATAAGTAAATTAATTAAGGTAAAGAGGTCAGTATTAATATTGACCTCCTAAAATCCTTTACACCTTCATGTTGACGAGTCCTAGGAACTGTAACTAGCCCGCGATTCTCAGAAATCGCGTCCAACTTCTGGTTCAGCTCACAAAGCATATGAGTCTGAGGGCTCAAAGCACAGGGTAATCCTTCATATAAGGCAGGCAGCTTTACTATTACCAAAACTGTTGCCTACGTCTTCCTTATTCGCAAACACTCAGGTACCCACCGATTTTAAAAAGCAGAAACCCTGTTATAATAAATCCAATTCTGTTTGTGTCTTCTACATCCTCCACAGACAGCACAGACAGGCACATCATTTTCCACACACGCCAGGAATCTGTGACATATCCAGCTGCATGTGTCTCTTCAGGGCATGAGGGTTCTCCTACATCCTGTCTTCTGGTAGCAAAAATGTTCTCAATTGCGTTGAGAGACCAGCTGACCAGATCCATAATAATTTTCAATTCAGAAGATGTGTAAAGAGAGGCTCTGACGTTGACAGGACAAGAGAGCAAAAAAGCAGGAGGGAGCAAGAGAGGGTGAAAGTGTCCGTCTTCTTTGAGAGTGAAAAAAAATTAGAAAAAATAGAGTACAGTAAACTCTTTGGGACAGTTACTTGTGTTCAACTTTGGTATGGGAGGAGAGTTTCTAGTCTTTAAAGGACTCACCCAGAACTCCGTACTCCGACAAAGAGCTGTTGCAGACAGTGTATGGAGCCTGGTCAGGGGAGATGTGGTTCATTGGGATGCAGGTTCTTTTGTCAACGTTCTGGTCGTGAAGAACATGGTGTCGATGGCTGTGAAGCAAACAAAACATTTGTTTTTATTCTTTTCAAAGGGTTGTATACGGAAAGAGAACCAACAGCAAGTTCAGACAATTGACAATGTTCTCTCACTTATTCATCATTTCAGCACAGAATCAGTTTATTGGTGACAAGATCAGGATGAAGCAAAACGGTAAAACCGATTGTATTGTTGTTTTGGCTTCTAGGCCACAAAGCAACATGTAAGAAACCAGCTGCTACATCACTGATTATGAAAAGTTCCATATTGAGAGGCTTTGTGTGATTCTTGTCATGTGTCCTGCTCTCCTCAGTGGTTCTCCCTCTTGTACTCAGCTCCTGCCTCCTCCACCTGTTGTCCAGGTGTTTATCATTATCTGTTCTTCTACAGTATGTTCCCTGTGTCCGTACATTGTCCTGTAAAGACGTCTGGTTCTGTCTCCCTCTGTGGCTCAAAGGCCATTTTCACACAATCAACGGAGACTTTTTGTTGCATTCGCTCCTCTCGAGAGTCATCGATCACCTACTGGTGTAGGAGGAGTTTGTGTCTTCTCCTGGTGTACTCCAGTTTCCTCCCACAGACCAAAAACATGCATGTTAGACTGACTGGTAACTCTAAATTGTCTCTAGGTGTGAGAGAGTGAATGGTTGTGTGTCTCTATGTGTCCCTGTAATGGACTGGAGACATGTCCAGGGTGTCCCCTGGGTCTGCAACCAAAGACGGTTATTTCTCTGGTTTCTAATATTAAAGTTCATTTAGACATTTTTGCCTCCTAGTGAAGCAACGTGAAGGTTTTAATTGTTAAATATAACAAAAATCAAACAGTCAAACAGTAAGATGACCAAAATCATCCATTCCACACTAAAACAAAGTATTTAACATCAATTATGCTATTTTTTTGTTAAAAGAAAACCTACTTTTACCTGAACGTGCCCCTTTCCACATCTTGTCCACTGAGACGGATGTGGACTCCTTCTTTTAGCAGAGAGCCGAAGGCCATGTACTCGCCAAGAGCCCAGTCACACACTCGCTGGCTCGCCATGTGATTACGCCCCTTCAGGATACGACTCAAGCCTGCAGGATGATGGCAGCAGCAGAAACAGGCAGGTGTAACAGCTCATTCAGAGGACATTTACAACAACCAGGGAGGGAAGAGGGACAGCACCTCCGTGTATTGTGAAATCTTCCACCGGGACTGAAGCTGCGATGTTTCCAATGTGTCTGAGCTCATCTTCACTGATGCCAGTCGAAGGGCAGCTCATGGTTTTAGGTTGACCCTTCAGAGTGAAAAAGCCTAAACATTCAGACAGAAAATGCTGCATTTACTTCACACCAGATATATTTCCCCACAGACCAAAGAAAAAAAATTGTTTTTATTTGTTGTAATTCCAAATTTTATTAGGGTTGCTGTTGAATAAAACAAAATTACAACTACCGTAAATTTTGCTGTATAAGTTACAGTTTTTTTTGCATAAATTAGCATGCCCTGTGACTTATACAATGAAGTGACATATTTATGTTTTTTTCCCCATATTTATAACCCAATTTTTGTCTGAGATCTGATGACTTAAAGGGGACCACATATAGGTCTTTAAAAATTTTATGTTATGTCTGTGTGCTATCTTGACAATATTAATTCATTTTAATACACAAAATAATTCTTAGATAATTAATTATACCCTTTTTAATTCTGCCATTTTTAACTTTCGTTTTGAACGACCGGTTTCTGATACTGAGTTCTGAAGTCCACGCCCTTCAAAGATCTGTTTACGCCATTCTGACATGGAAAATATTGAACACCACCATTTTCAACCACTAGAGGGCCATTGACTAATATGGCAAGCCAAGAGTCTCATTAAAAGTGGCTATTAATGAGACACTTGGCTTGCCATACAAAGCCACCTTCGTCTCGCTCTGGAAAAAACATCAAATCAGCTGCATTTCTCTGCACCGCCCAGGAGAAATGCAGCTGATCTGACCGTCAAAGTGCATTTATTAAGGAAAAGTTAGACTGAGACACACCTTTACTATAATTCTGAGCAAACAAATAATGGTTTTAAAGTGTTAATCTGGTTAAATTCTTGTTAAATTCCTCCCATGTTCACTCCCGCAGCTGTCATTTGGCAGCCAATCGATTTTTGGCACAACACCGGCATACATTTCCAGGTTGCAGCAGTGACACATAGATGCGACTTATATGGCGAAATGACATATTTATGGATTTTTCCACTTTATTTTACATACAAAGTATTTGGACTGATGCGACTTATAAAGCTGTGTGACGTGTACAGTGGAAAGTACGGTAAATATAAAGATTCTTAGCTAGCAAACTTTTCCAATATTAAAAAAGAAAAGCCGGTGATTTTGAATAATGTTTTTTGCTTTAAATGCCCATCCCTATTTCCGTTCATATCCATATTACCTGGCCAGGGTGAGTCTAGCCAGTGCTTGATGTGGAGGATCTTCTCATCTTTGGAGCGAGCATAGGCCTCCTCACAGATTTTGTCATACCTGACTACTTCCTCCTGGAACACACAGAAGAAGAAGGTACACCTGAATACATGACTGTTACATTGTACATATTTATTTCAACTGAACAGATCAAGTTTTTTATTTTATTCTAACTGATTTCTTTACATGTTTATTTTAAAAGACCTATAAATGTGAATGTAAATAAGTGTATTAGTTTGTGGTTTAATTAGACATTTCTTTTATTGGAGCTGAACAATCAAATTGTTCATGCTTCATGTAGTTACACAGATCAGCAGATTTCAGCATCAATAAATCTTTTCTACGTCAGTACAAAACGTCAAATCAACTTCTTCCCACTGAGAAAGCCCAAATTTAGGGTCCTGTAGAAGCTCATAGTGGTGCCAATAGAATCCAATCCAATTCAATTCAGTTTATTTATATAGCACCAAATCACAACAAAGTTGTCTCAGGGGACTGAACAGACACATACATGGAAATGTGGGGATTGTGGTCTGTTTCCTGGTGTGTAGCCCAACTTGTATTGTGTTTAAGTCTTCTTATCCTCAGTTTCTGTTTCCTATAGGGTTTGTGTTTTCCCAGTGTATGCCTCCATCTGGTGTTGTGTGTCTGTTACTGCACTCCCTGGTTTCCTGGTTCGTCATTTTTTCTGATGTGTTTCAGCTGCGTGTCCTCACAGGTGTTTTGTCTCGTTAGTAACTGAAGTCTGTGTCTCTGTGTCCTTTGTCCTGGCATTGAAAACTGTCCACTGGTGATGTCCTGTCTACTCCATGTGATTTATGTAAGTCTTGCTGCACTATTAGCCTTTTTTGAATGCTTGTTAATAAAAACCTTATTTTATATATCTCCTGAGTCTGCTACTCCCTGCCTGCACCATTGGGTTTACCTTCACCAGCCAATCATGACAAGAAAAGCCAATTAGTAAAGTTCTCTATCTAATTGAATTGAAGGGACGGTCTACCTCAATCCAGGGAATTGGATTATGGAATGGTTTGGAGAATGAAGTTAAAAATGCCAAGTCAATGTGTACGTTTAAGAAAATGATCAAAACTGAATTGATTAAAAAATATGAAGTAGCGTAATGTGCATTGTATGAGCGCGACTACGCTGCTCGCTGCACCACCTGGTGGTGGTTGGGTTAAAGGCAGAAGACCAATTTCGTCTGTCAAGTATGGGAAACATACACAGATGACAAATGTGACAAATTATTATTATTATTATTATTATTATTATTATTATTATTATTATTATTATTATTATTATTATTTAGAAAATTAGAAAGAGTTATTCATTTTGTTCCGTTACTGGAAGATTATTATTGTTTGAACTGATTGTTTGAAAAAAGGGGCGGTACACTGAGAACGTTAAGCTGTTTTTGTGATGCTGTCATACTCTTTTCCAAAAAAGGTTCACACCTTCAAGAATTGTGCTATTTGTTAAGGACTCAACATCCCACGATGCACTTGAGGAGAAAACAAGACGGGCAGCTCACGTTTTTGCAGAAATCCCTTGAAGTCAAAGTGCTCAAGCAACGGATTTCATTGTAAACTGTTAGCACCAATCTAAGAGTACTGAGGGCTAATATGGTGATCAAGTGTTAAATATAAAATATTATAATACTGCTTTGATTCTTGTGAAGTGTGTGTTACTTTAATACTGTCTGTGTTACAATGGTTTGGAATTTACTCACAACCTCCCACTGTAGATAATGATACGGTAATTAAAGTCACCCCACAATCATTTAATGAAGCCAGCAAACATGTTGAATCTTGGCTTCGTTGCAGTCTCCCATTAATTTCACAGTTGCAAACCACATTTGTGACTAAAGACATCCAAGGAGCCTAAGCTGCATCTTCCTCTTTAGCTGGCATGCTTCAGACAGTAAACAGCAGCTAAAGGCTACTTCACCTCATAGTACTGTGTTGAAACAACTCCTTCAGCAACGAGCTTCTCTGCAAACTTCTGCAGGACCCCCTTCTGCTTCTTGATCTGCTTGTACATCAGTGGCTGGGTGAACATGGGCTCATCCATCTCGTTATGGCCGTTACGCCTGTAGCACACCTGAAGCGAGGGGTCAGAGTTTAGTTGTGACATTCTTGTGTTGACTTTATATCACATTACGCTGAACAACAACATGACAGTATGTATCTATTGTTGGAGCTCTAAATCTTGGTAAATCACTAAAAGCACATTTTTCTCAGTTACCTTTACAAATGTAGGGCAAAAAAACAGGTTTTGTGCACATTTTTTTTCTTTTTTTATCCAGGCAGTTTCTACCTTTTGTCCACACTTAAATTACTATTAACAAGGACTTTGTATGGTTTGAAAATCTTTGTCAACGTAAAACATTTTACCACAGAACAAGTACAATAATGATTTCTGCCCTAATCAAGATTGATCCCTTGCAATTAATGAAATATTTCAGCTCACGAGCGCTGAGTTTGGCCTCAAGCATCAGTCAAACGGACTTGTTTACCAGGTCTATGACAACATCTTTATGGAACGTGTTCCTCCACTCCGCTGCTACGTTGCACACGTACATTACAGCCTCAGGGTTGTCTGTATTGACATGAAAGATGGGTGCATTGACCACCCGAGCAACATCTGTCGGATATGGAGACGAACGAGCCATCCTGGGATCTGTGGTGAATCCAATCTGCAAGTAGAAGAGAAGGACTTACGGCCTGTATCCTCAGTGAGTCGTTGCCAAGTGGGCAGCAAAAACCAGCAGTCTTACATTAACGGGCAGAAATACTGACACAAACATAACCTGGTTAAAAACAACAACAACTTTTTAAAGCAGCTGGTAAAAGAGACTTAGAGATTTTTGGATTATTGCATGTGTAATTTTTTACAATTCATATTTATAATTGGGGTAGTGGGTGACCTGGACATTCTTGACACTCTCTTGTGAATGACATACTGTACTTTGTACATGGGCTGGGTCTCGAGTGCTAAAATCTAGAGTTGTTAACTAGTCTTCAACAGTCCACTCCTGCAGTACTCACCTGGAGGAGAGTAATAAGACACGGACAGAGCACAGCTTTCTTCAGCTGAGTAGCTCCAAGACTGAAGCAAAGGTGGAACCCCTTACCAGAACTCATCACCTAAAACCAGCATTGCCTTCTTGGGTTGCAACATTTCCCTATCCTTGTCAGAAAAATTTGTGTCCAACTTGATCCACATCGAAGGATTATATAACACATTCCTGCAACATCTCTCTTCTCCACCTCTGAACAAGTTTCCTCCCATCGTCACTTTATCTGATGAAGAAAACCTCTAGTGCACGCCTTAGTCCATAACCCAAGCAAAACCCCAGACTCAATACATCCAGAGCTTTGCTGATAAGGTCCTGATGAGAGCATAAAAGTTCAACTTCAAATTCAAGAATCTTTATTATCCCCAAGGGGCAATTTTGTTTTACAGTCAATAGGCTCACAAAAACATCCATACTAGACAAGTCATTGAGACATTAAAGTAACTGTACAGAAATCATTACTGTTCAATGAGAAGTCCGATCACTAAAGGGATAAATTGGTTTTTCAGTCTGTTCGTTCTACATCTGGGCAGCAGATACCTGTGTCCAGATGGAAGACACCTGAACTCACCATGGAGTGGTGATCAGGATCTGCCAGAATCAGCCTGGCCTTGTTCACTGACCTTGCCTAGAAGTATTTGTGCAGCACATGTCTAAACTGTCTCATTCTTCATAAATCAAAACTGCATGCATGGGAAATCGTTCCTTTTGTGCAACCGGTCCTCATCTGTGGAATGCTCTTCTTGAAACTCTAAGGGCACCTTAATCTTCGAACAGTAAGTAGAAGGTTTGGTGTCAGGTTGAATGTAATTTTCAATGTCATTTAGGTGATTAATCGTTTTACCCTTTCTCCCCTTTAAACTTCATAAAGTCTGGATGCCTTCTTGGCTGAGCGCTCAAGTGGAATGCTATAATGAGGAAACTTTTCAAGTTTAAAATAAATACTGTACCTGGTTGTTGACCACCACATGTATGGTGCCGTGGGTGGTGTACGACGGCAGGTCTGACAGATGGAATGTCTCGTACACAATACCTTGGCCGGCAAATGCAGCATCGCCATGAAGAAGAATGGACATCACCTGCAAAAGAAAACATTATAGCAAAAAAGATTTAGAAACTTTATAGATTCACAGTTACAGAGCCTGTCAGTGTACCTTCTTGCCCTCAGTGTCTCCAGAGTAAAACTGTTCAGCTTTGGTTTTTCCCTGCACCACCGGGTCCACAGCTTCCAGGTGTGATGGGTTTGCCATGAGTGACATGGTGATGTACCTGTCGCTGACCCGGTTCATCCTCCTGTGATACATCCCCAGGTGATACTTCACGTCACCAGAACCCTGAAAATAGAAATAAAGAGCTCCAGAAAAGAAAGTCAAGACTCTCACCGTCTCTTCAACTGAAATAGATCACAACTTTTCTCTTGTTTGAATTTGAATATATTACAATTATTTTTTTAATCCAATTTGTTGAAAGTTAGATGTCCTTTCTGTAACATTAGCTTAGCATAAAAGCTAGAATATTGGAGAAACAGACATCTTGACTTTGAACAAAATAAATTTAGAAAATCTACCAATTAAAACTTTTATTTTCCACTTGTTTCCAGTGAATCGTAAGGCCTTGGGTAGCCAAAAAAAATGTGTTTTATATTTCATTCTGGTTTTCTTATAGATTATTATCATTTCCTTTTGTGTTAAACTTTGAAAAAATCTCTGCTGATGATGTTCAAACCTCATCTGCAGCCTCCAACTTGGAGTCGAACTGGCAAAAGATCTGGTCCAGATCCTTCCGGATCACATTAGCCAGCACATTCAGCCTGCCTCTGAAGATACAGAACAGGACATGTTAGTGACGTTGCTCCAGTTATATTGTAGTGTACTGTATACATAAAAAGTCTCTCATTAGACTGCACTGATTGTTCCTGTACCTGTGAGGCATTCCCATGATCACGCTCTCCACACCGCTCTGACTGGACTTGTCTATGATGGTCTTAAGGGCCGGGATGAGAGCCTCGCAGCCTTCCAGTCCGAAACGTTTCTCTGAGGACCACTTCCTCTGAAGAAACTCTTCAAACCTATAACCATTTGCAGGTACTGGTGTTTCACAGGACTCAGAGCATGTTTCTGGTCTTGACCTCCAGATTGTGGCAGTAAAGAACCAAAGACTAACCTGGTGGATCGAATCATTCTGGCTAACAAAGTCTTCTTGTCCTCCGAGCTGAACTGCATGATTCCTGGTGTCTCGAACTTTTGTCTGATCCATTTGCACTGCTCCACGTCATTAATGAACATGAACTCTACGCCAATGTGCTGGCAGTAAGCCATCTAGAAGACAGACAGGGAGGTGTAAATTAGAACAGTCAAGCCCTGACTGTCTGGTATCCCCTCATAGTGGTCCTGATTAATGGTATTCAGGACTTTTTTGAAAGTTTTGTGAGTTTTTCTTTGGTATTAGCTGCCTTTTTATTTGTATACAGTCCAGTGCTGTTTTACCCATTTTGATTTTACAAGTGCAACTTAACAGTGTTGTGTTTTAAGATCTCTTACATGATATTGTCACCGTAATACGATGGCCCTGAGGTGTAAATGAACATTTGAAAAAACAGAATTAGATTTGAAAAAAGCACAACAAAAACACAGCAACATTTGAACAACAGAATTACATTAGAAAGAAAAAAAAACTGAATCATCCAAAAATTATACAATTTCCATTTTTTCAAATGTAATTGTGTTTTTTCTAGTGTGATCCCAATCCCCCCCCCAAATGTGATTTCGGCCACTTCCGCTTTGGTTTAATGTAATTCAATTTTTTCAAATGTAATTCCATTTTTTTCTTCTTCCAAATGTGATTTCGGCCACTTCCGGTTGGGCCACTTCCGCTTTGGCTTAATGTAATTTCATTTTTTAAATATAATTCCGTTTTTTCCAAATGTAATTACGTTTTTTCTAATGTGATTCAGTTTTTTATATATATATATTTTTTTATGTGATTCCATTTTTTTGAATGTGATTTCGGCCACTTCCGGTTGGGCCACTTCCGCTTTGGCTTAATGTAATTCCATTTTTTAAATAAAATTCCATTTTTTCCAAATGTAATTACGTTTTTTCAAATGTGATTCAGTTTTTCAGATGCAATTCTGTTTTTTCAAACGTAATTCTATTTTTTCTAATGCAATTTCATTTTGTCTAATGTAATTCCTTTTTTCTTTTTTTCAATTATGATTTTGGCCACTTCTGCTTTGGCTTAATATAATTCCATTTTTTCCAAATGTAATTCCATTTTTTTCTAATGCAAATTAATTTTTTCTAATGTAATTCCTTTTTTCTTTTTTTTTCCAATTATGATTTTGGCCACTTCTGCTTTGGCTTAATATAATTCCATTTTTTCCAAATGTAATTCCATTTTTTTCTAATGCAAATTAATTTTTTCTAATGTAATTCCTTTTTTCTTTTTTTTTCCAATTATGATTTTGGCCACTTCTGCTTTGGCTTAATATAATTCCATTTTTTCCAAATGTAATTGTTTTTTCAAATGTGATTCAGATTTTCTGATGTAATATTCCCTGGGCTGCCACCTTACCGTGGTGGAGGGGTTTGAGTGTCCCAATGATCCTAGGAGCTATGCTGTCAGGGGCTTCATGCCCCTAGTAGGGTCACCCAAGGCAGACAGGTCCTAGGTGAGGGACCAGACAAAGCGCAGCCCAAAGACCCCTTATGATGAGTTCAATTAATGGAAACAATGTTCCCTCGCCCGGACGCGGGTCACCGGGGCCCCACTCTGGAGCCAGGCCCGGAGGAGGGGCACGTTGGCGAGCGCCTGGTGGCCGGGCTTTTACCCATGGAGCTCGGCCGGGCACAGCCCGAAGAGGAGACATGGGTCCCCCTTCCCATGGGCTCACCACCTATGGGAGGGGCCAAAGGGGTCGGGTGCAATGTGGGATGGGTGGTGGCCGAGGGCGGGGACCCTGGCGGTCTGATCCTCGGCTACAGAAGCTGGCCATTGGGACATGGAATGTCACCTCTCTGGTGGGGAAGGAGCCTGAGCTAGTGTGTGAGGTTGAGAGGTTCCGGCTAGAAATAGTCGGACTCACCTCAACGCATGGCTCTGGCTCTGGAACCAGTTTCCTTGAGAGGGGTTGGACACTCTTCCACTCTGGAGTTGCCCCTGGTGAGAGGCGCCGAGCAGGAGTGGGCATACTTGTTGCCCCCCATCTTGGTGCCTGTACGTTGGGGTTCACCCCGGTGAACGAGAGGGTAGCCTCCCTTCGCCTACGTGTGGGGGGACGGGCTCTGACTGTTGTTTGTGCCTATGCGCCAAACGGCAGCTCAGATTACCCACCCTTTTTGGAGTCCTTGGAGGGGGTATTGGAGAGTGCGCCTCCTAGGGACTCCCTTGTTCTACTGGGGGACTTCAACGCTCACGTGGGCAATGACAGTGAGACCTGGAAGGGTGTGGTTGGGAGGAACGGCCCCCTGATCTGAACCCGAGTGGTGTTCTGTTATTGGACTTCTGTGCTCGTCATGGATTGTCCATAACGAACACCATGTTCAAGCATAAGGGTGTCCATATGTGCTCTTGGCACCAGGACACCCTAGGTCGCAGTTCGATGATCGACTTTGTTGTCGTCTCATCTGATCTGCGGCCGCATGTCTTGGACACTCGGGTGAAGAGAGGGGCAGAGCTGTCAACTGACCACTACCTGGTGGTGAGTTGGCTCCGATGGTGGGGGAGGATGCCGGTCAGACCTGGCAGACCCAAACGTATTGTAAGGGTCTGCTGGGAACATCTGGCAGAGTCTCCCGTAAGACGGAGCTTTAACTCCCACCTCCTTGAACACGTTTCAAGGGAGTCGGGGGACATTGAGTCCGAGTGGACCATGTTTCGTGCCTCTATTGTCGAGGCAGCTTATCGTAGCTGTGGCCGCAAGGTTGTTGGTGCCTGTTGTGGTGGCAACCCTCGAACCCGGTGGTGGACACCGGCGGTGAGGGATGCTGTCAGGCTGAAGAAGGAGTCCTATTGGGCCTTTTTGGCCTGTGGGACCCCGGAAGCAGCCGACAGAAACCGGCAGTCCAAACGACATATGGCTCGGGTGATTGCTAAGGCAAAAACTCGGGCGTGGGAGGAGTTCGAAGAGGCCATGGAGAATGACTTCCGTATGGCTTTGAGGCGATTCTGGTCCACCATCTGGCGTCTCAGGGGAGAAAGCGGTACACGACCAACACCATTTATAGTGGGGGTGGCGTGCTGTTGACCTCAACTCGGGATGTTGTGAGTCGGTGGGCGGAATACTTTGAAGACCTCCTCAATCCTACTGGTATGTCTTCCACCGAGGAAGCGAAGCCTGGGGACTTTGGGTCGGGCTCTCCAATCTCTGGTGCTGAGGTCACTGAGGTGGTTAAAAAACTTTGCGGTAGCAGGGCTCCAGGGGTGGATGAGATTCGCCCGGAGTTCCTTAGGGCTCTGGATGTTGTAGGGTTGTGTTGGCTTACGCGACTCTGCAATATTGCGTGGACATCGGGGGCAGTTCCCTTGGATTGGCAGACTGGGGTGGTGGTTCCCCTATTCAAAAAGGGGGACCGTAGGGTGTGTTCCAACTATAGGGGGATCACACTCTTAAGCCTCCCTGGTAAGGTCTATTCAGGGGTTCTGGAGAGGAGGGTCCGTCGGATAGTCGAACCTCGGATTCAGGAGGAGCAGTGTGGTTTTCGTCCTGGTCGTGGAACACTGGACCAGCTCTACACCCTCAGCAGGGTCCTGGAGGGTGCGTGGGAGTTTGCCCAACCAGTTTACATGTGCTTTGTGGACTTGGAGAAGGCATTCGACCGCGTCCCTCGGGGGGTTCTGTGGGGGGTACTCCGGGAGTATGGGGTACCAGGCCCTTTGATAAGGGCTGTTAGGTCCCTGTACGACCGGTGTCAGAGCTTGGTCCGCATTGCCGGCAGTAAGTCAGGCTCGTTTCCGGTGAGAGTTGGACTCCGCCAAGGTTGCCCTTTGTCACCGATTCTGTTCATAACTTTTATGGACAGAATTTCTAGGCGCAGCCAAGATAATAATAATAATAATAATATCTTTGTCTGTCATCTGTGTATGTTTCCCATACACAGACGAAATTCGTCTCTGCATTTAACCCAACCACCACCAGGTGGTGCAGTGAGCAGCCAGAAAGCACCTGGGGAGCTGGAGAATTAGGTGTGCACTCATAGACACCCCAAGGTGTGTAGTGGCCGGGGCGCGAACCCGCGTCCTTCAGGTCCCAAGTCAAAAGCCCTGCCACTACACCATCTTGGCTCCAAGATGTTGGGGAGATCCGCTTTGGTGGCCTTAGAATCACTTCTCTGTTTTTTGCAGATGATGTGGTCCTACTGGCTTCATCAGGTCGTGATCTACAACTTTCGCTGGAGCAGTTTGCAGCCGAGTGTGATGCGGCCGGGATGAGGATCAGTTCCTCCAAATCCGAGGCCATGGTCTTGAGCCAGAAAAGGGTAGCATGCCCTCTCCGGGTCGGGGAGGAGGTCCTGCCCCAAGTGGAGGAGTTTAAGTATCTCGGGTCTTGTTCACGAATGAGGGAAAACTGGAGCGTGAGATCGATAGGCGGATAGGTGCAGCGTCCGCAGTGAAGCGGGCGCTGTACCGGTCTGTCGTGGTGAAGAGAGAGCTGAGTCAAAAGGCAAAGCTCTCAATTTACCGATCGATCTACGTTCCCACCCTCATCTATGGTCATGAGCTTTGGGTTGTGACCGAAAGAACGAGATCTCGGATACAAGCGGCTGAAATGAGTTTTCTCCGCAGGGTGTCTGGACTCTCCCTTAGAGATAGGGTGAGAAGCTCAGTCATCCGGGAGGGACTCGGAGTAGAGCCGCTGCTTCTCCACATCGAGAGGAGCCAGTTGAGGTGGCTCGGGCATCTGGTTAGGATGCCTCCTGGACGCCTCCCTGGTGAGGTGTTCCGGGCATGTCCCACCGGGAGGAGACCCAGAGGAAGACCCAGGACACGCTGGAGGGACTATGTTTCTCGGCTGGCCTGGGAACGCCTTGGGATTCCCCCAGAGGAGCTGCTCCAAGTGGCTGGGGAGAGGGAAGTCTGGGCCTCCCTACTTAGGCTGCTACCCCCGCGACCCAACCCCGGCTAAGCGGAAGACAATGGATGGATGGATGGATGATGTAATATTCTGTTTTCACATGATCCAGTTTTTTCAAATGTAATTCCATTTTTTTCTAATGCAATTTCATTTTTTTTCTATTGTGTTTCATTTTTTCTTTTTCAATTATGATTTTGGCCACTTCTGCTTTGGCTTAATGTAATTCCATTTTTTTCCAAATGTAATTCCATTTTTTTCACGTGATTCAGTTTTTTCTAATGTATTTTTGTTTTTTTCTAATGCAATTCCTTTTTTCAAATATGATTTCGTTTTTTCTAATGTAATTCAGTTTTTTCCAATGTAATTCCGTTTTTTTCTAATGCGATTCCTTTTTTCAAATATGATTTCGTTTTTTCTAATGTAATTCCATTTTTTTCTAATGTAATTCTTTTTTTTTCTAATGTGATTTTGCTTTTTCTAATGTAATTCCGTTTTTTCTAATGTGATTTCGTTTTTCTAATGTAATTCCGTTTTTTTCTAATGCAATTCCTTTTTTCAAATATGATTTTGTTTTTTCTAATGTAATTCCTTTTTTTCTAAAATAATTCAGTTTTTTTCTAACGTGATTCCATTTTTCCCCCATGTGATTTCTGCAACTTCCGCTTTGGTGTAACATAATTCTGTTTTATTCAAATGTTGTTGTTGTTTTTTTCTAATGTAATTCAGTTTTTTCAAATGTTGTTTATTTACAACTTAGGGCCACCATACTTACATCTAGATTCTTAGATAACACAATTAGTGTTGTGCAGAAGTTAATGTGCCTAAATGCTACAGATGGCCAACAATCCACTCTTTCAAAATAAAATAATCTTCAGAAATATTATAAATTTTTGAAGACAGTGGAGTATTTTTTGTGATAATAGACAACTTAAATTCAACAAGTATTAAATAGATGTTTTTTTTAATTTATTTATTAGTTTCAGGTTTGTCCTACTATCAGTTCACACAAAACATGTAAAGGTCAAAACAACTTTAGAAAAATAAAGACGTTTCACTGAAAAACCTCTTTTTCACTATTTCAAATGATTGAGTATTGTTCAACTAACTCTGGAATTAGTTACTGTTGTTTGGAAAGTCTTAAATGTTTTCATTTAATTAATCAAGCTATCCGTTGGATAGTCGAACCTCAGATTCAGGAGGAGCAGTGCACTTTTTGTCCTGGTCGTGGAACACTAGACCAGCTCTACACCCTCAACAGGGTCCTGGAGGGTGAGTGGGAGTTTGCCCAACCAGTTTACATGTGCTTTGTGGACTTGGAGAAGACGTTCGACCCTTGGGGAGCCCTGTGGGGGGTACTCCGGGAGTATGGGGTACCAGGCCCTTTGATACGGGCTGTTAGGTCCCTGTACGACCGGTGTCAGAGCTTGGTCCGCATTGCCGGCAGTAAGTCAGGCTCGTTTCCAGTGAGAGTTGGACTCCGCCAAGGTTGCCCTTTGTCACCGATTCTGTTCATAACTTTTATGGACAGAATTTCTAGGCGCAGCCAAGGTGTTGAGAGGATCCGTTTTGGTGACCTTAGAATCGCTTCTCTGTTTTTTGCAGATGATGTGGTCCTATTGGCTTCATCAGATCGTGATCTACAGCTTTCACTGGAGCGGTTTGCAGCCGAGTGTGATGCGGCCGGGATGAGGATCAGTTCCTCCAAATCCGAGGCCATGGTCTTGAGCCGGAAAAGGGTAGCATGCCCTCTCCGGGTCGGGGAGGAGGTCCTGCCCCAAGTGGAGGAGTTTAAGTATCTCGGGTCTTGTTCACGAATGAGGGAAAACTGGAGCGTGAGATCGATAGGCGGATAGGTGCAGCATCCGCAGTGAAGCGGGCGCTGTACCGGTCTGTCGTGGTGAAGAGAGAGCTGAGTCGAAAGGCAAAGCTCTCAATTTACCGATCGATCTACGTTCCCACCCTCATCTATGGTCATGAGCTTTGGGTTGTGACCGAAAGAACGAGATCTCGGATACAAGCGGCTGAAATGAGTTTTCTCCGCAGGGTGGCTGGACTCTCCCTTAGAGATAGGGTGAGAAGCTCAGTCATCCGGGAGGGACTCGGAGTAGAGCCGCTGCTTCTCCACATCGAGAGGAGCCAGTTGAGGTGGCTCGGGCATCTGGTTAGGATGCCTCCTGGACGCCTCCCTGGGGAGGTGTTCCGGGCATGTCCCACCGGGAGGAGACCCAGAGGAAGACCCAGGACACGCTGGAGGGACTATGTTTCTCGGCTGGCCTGGGAACGCCTTGGGATTCCCCCAGAGGAGCTGCTCCAAGTGGCTGGGGAGAGGGAAGTCTGGGCCTCCCTACTTAGGCTGCTACCCCCGCGACCCGACCCAGCGAAAGAGAATGGATGGAAGGATGGATGAATAATCAAGCTGGCATGTAAAAAAAAAAAATCTTTACTTTGTGTTAAAAATAACAGTTTTCATTGTGTATTTTGTTTTAGCAAAAGAAAACAGTTGTTATTGTTCTTATAAAAACTTGTCCGGTTGCTCACATGCACACACACACCTGTGTGCAGTGAGGGGCCACATTTTATTTATTATTCTGAACAATCTGAATGTGTCAAATATCTGTACTGTATTTGTGTTGTTTTTTTATAGAATAATATGATGTTGACATATCCAAATAACAAGAGGATGTGTCAATGTTTTAAAAAGCTTTAAATCCATCTTTCAGTTTGTTTGAGATCGTAGTAACCCATCCCATATCCCATTCTATACACAAAGATAAGTTCATTAATTTTTTTACACATAATTTACCTCAAGGCGCCGAATAATCTCCCGGAGTGGCAAAGCACTTTCATTGCCACCAATGAAGGTGTTGGTGGGAAGGCGAAACACTCTGTCCAGGTCACTCTCAGCCAGTCCATACAACCCTGTAGTGAACACATTGACATGCAAATACAGCCAATTCTGTAACAATGTACACACAGTGAGTACTTAAAATATAAGTATGAAGTCCAATTCTGAGTCTTAGGAGAGCCAGAGTAGACGTGAATAAAAGAACAGAGCAAAAGAAAAATGGGAATAATAAAACTACACACAAAACGGGAGGAAAAAGGTCTTGGAAAACACTTTTGAAGTAAATATTTCTTGGATTTCTTGTTTATGCATTTTTACTACAACTCATGCTATAACTTTGTGCAAGTTCGTTAGCTGAAAAATGGAGCAGCTGAAAAAAAGAAATAAATGTATATCCCTAGATTTAGTCCAGACGTTAGTTAGTAAAAATACAGTTTGTCATAAACCCAAACCAAACGTGTCCTGTTCAAAAGCCAGAAGGCCATCGGTCCTTCTTGTTGTAGACACCAACGCTCATGGAGGCCATCAAGTTGGTGGAGGATGTCTTTAAAGCTTGGCTGTCCCAGAGGACTCCTGAAGCAGCTGGAACTTCAGGGAGGCCAGAAGGACTGGGGTTTGTGTAGTTGCAGAAGCAAAAACATGGCATGGAAGAAATTTGAAAAGGCCCTAGAAAAAGACTTTGGTAGATCTCAAGGAAGTTCTGGCAAATTGTTCATTAATTTGGAAAAGGAAAATAGAAGCATTTATGGTTTTCATATCAGTTAGGAAAACAAATCTCTGTTTTTAGAGTGTGTAAAAAGTCACTGAAATAACTTGCACTAAAAAGTCACAATACCCATAAAATATGATGGTAAATGGTCTGTACTTATATCTCACCTTTCTAACTGATCAAGACACTCAAAGCTCTTTACAACAAGCCTCATTTACCTGTTCATACAGCACTCTATATACAAACACTAAATTGTGCGTTATCACATTCATACACTGATGGGACACACATCAGAGGTAATGTGGGTTCAGTGTCTTGCCCAGGGACACTTCAACATGTGATTGCTGGTGGAATCAAACCCCCAACTCTTGCAATGGAGGACGACTGCTCTAACCACTCAGCCACAACTGCCCCAGTGAATAATGATGTATTATCCATCCATCCATCCATCTGTCCATTCATCCATCCATCCATTCATTCATCCATCCTCCAGGATCACAGGGGAGCTGGTGTCTACCTCCTGCAGTCATTGTGCAAGATGATATTTTAAATAACTGGTAGGTGGGAAAATTTATTATATTACCGGTTTAAAAAAAAAAGCATTTTATATTAGAAAATAATGGCTTCATTCTATCAGCCACCTTTAAGTTTTAAAACACAATATTTGTCATCCTTGTTTTTGTAGCAATGCTCAAAGTACGGACTGGGGGTTTAAGATTTTTGTCCTGCTTCAGTATCACAGAAAACTGTGAAGAGACGTGGAGTCCCAAACACAAACTGCAGGTAAGAGACCTGTTCTCACAGTCCTGTGGTTCTGACATTGACCCACTGACAAACCTTGGGGAACCTCTCACTGATGCTTGGACAAGACATCTAGCAACCACACGATCCACACAGTCACATGATTTAAGCTCAGAGGCCTAACATTGTCATCAGACACACAAACCGCACACACGCTCTTCACTTTGTTCTGTTTTTCACTGCACTGCAACAAAACTATATACATTTATGTCAGGAGCAAGAAAATCTATAAACCATGTTTACTGTATTTTTTGCCCTATAAGTCGTGTTTATCTTTTTGCACAATTTGCATATCCTGTGACTTATACAATGAAGCAACATATTTATGAATTTTTTCCATATTTATAAACCAATTTTGGTTGAGATATGACAATTTCATTCATTCTGACTGAAAATATTGAACACTACCATTTTCAGCCACTAGATGGCCCTTGAGTACTGTAGCATGCTGTTGTGTCATGTAATAGGTAAAAGTGGCTATTAATGACACAATCAGCTTGCCATAGCCTGCCACCTTTGTCCAGCTCGCCTGGAGCACCCGTCATGAGCTTCATTTCGCTGTGCCGCCCCGGTGAAATGAAGTTGATTTGACCATTGAAGTGCATTTATTAAATAAAAGTTCAACTGAAACACACCTTTACTATAATGACGAGCAAACGCATAATTGTTTTAGGTGCTTATCTTATTCAATTTTGAAGAAATGCACAGCGTTCCTCCTTCCTGATTTCCTCCCTCTGTGCGCTCCCGGAGCACCGAGGCAGAGATTTTTGAAATGCAGCTGATTTGACCATTAAAGTCCTTTTATTAAGTCAAAGTTCAACTGAGACACACCTTTACTATAAAGTCGAGCAAATTCAAATTAAGTTCTTAATTAAATTCTTGTTAAAGTCCTCCCGTGCATGCTCCCTCAGCCGCCATTTGGCAGACATTCAATTTTTGGCACAACACCGGTCCACATTCCTGCGTTGTCAGAGGTGACATGTAACAAACGCGATGCGTCATCAGTGACACATAAGAGATGCGACTCATACGGCAAAGCGTCGTATTTATGGATTTTTCCACTTTGTTAGACATATTTGGACTGATACTATTTATCGGTCAGTGCAAAGTGTACTGCGAAAAATATGGTACTCTGTCAGCAGAGTCCAAGTCTCCGACTTACGAGCGAGTTCCGTTCCTACGACTGTCTCGTAAGACGAAAATCTCGTACGTCGGAACACGAAACACGTGTTCTCGTAAGTCCGGATTTTCGGTCGTAAATTGGAAAATTTATGCTAGCGCTACTACGAACACTCGTTTTTCAATACAAACGTTCCTACTAGTTCATAAACATGCTCAGAAACTCGTTTACAAACGGTTAGCTAACACATAAAAACACATAAAAGTGCTGTATTTTTTGTATGTTCTTTACAAATTTACTGTTCGTTAGTGAGTTCGTAAGTCCGGAACCTCGTCAGTAAGAGCGCTCGTAAGTCGGGGACTACCTGTACTTAACAACAGAAAGTTGGTTAGTACCAGCTGCAGGTTTCCTCATCTGGTTTAAAAAAAAAATCCCCATTTTATTGACATGACTCAGAGACACCACTGAACAAGTCAAACACACGGAGATTACAGCACAGAGCCATGAGGCTGCACCTGAAGGCCCCGCAGGGCTTTGTGCTGACAGCAGCTAACATGCTCCATCAGCCTATCAGCGTCATAAAGTCTGCTGTCTTATCTGACGGGGAACATCACCTGCAGTACAGTGTGTTCTGAAACAAGTGCTGCATGAGTAACACACATCATTGATGTTGACACGTTTATATGAGACTACTGAGTCAGCAAAATGAAACTTAACATCAAAAACGCGTTCTTTCCAGATAAAAGCCTCGTCTCTTAACGAGTCTGTGAGCACAGTAAACATCTGGAGCTTGTGTTCATCCTCCTCTAGTTTAATGTTCTGTCTTGGCTGTAGGTTCGATTCTTAGAAAGTCAAAAACACCAACATGTGTAGTAATGACTTACTCTTTCTAAGAGTCATAAAACCTTTGGTTAACGTTGTAAATCATTAACAACATGTCTTTGTACTTTAATATTAAAAATGTTTCTTCGCTCTTTGACTTCTTTCCTGAATCACTTTGAAGGTTTAAAGATTAACCATAATTTCTATTTTAATCTTCTCAAATTATTAAATGCTGATCTGAGCACTTGAAATATGTGCAAACATTCCTCATGTGATCAGAGGTCATGACCTTTCTCCATGGGTCACTCTGAGGGTCAAACAAACTTTTTATGTCAGGAAAGTGAAATGAGCTGAAGTCGATGGTGATCCATAAAGAGAAGTTCACGGGCTTCGACCATGTCGCTCAGGTTTATCTTCTGTTTAGTCCAAATGAGAAATGTAAACTGCAGAAGGTCTGAAGAGCCAAGTGTGAATTCACCGTTTCAGCTTCTATCAGCTCAAATGTTCTGTGGTCGGTTAAACATGTCTCTGGTTTGTTTGTCTTTGTGTTTTGGTTCAGTTTGGAAATGAAGACAAGCTTTTCTATTTTCATCTAGTCAAAAAACATTTACCGGTTCAACTCCACAAGTTTCTTTGGTCTCTGCTTGAAAATAACCTTCTCACATGAAACTGAGTGTTTCACAGCAGTTATGATTCAATTCAGTTTATTTATATAGCACCAAGTCACAACAGAAGTCGTCTCAGGACACTGAAAAGAAACATTCATATTCATAAATAATAATTTAACATTATTTATCTGAGGAGCAGACTGCTTTGAGTTTAACTCCATCACAGAACTCTCATCTTGAACAAATGTTAAGATATAAATTATATCAAATGAAAACTATTCAATTTTAACAATTCATTTAAGGAAATGAGGTCAATTTGTCCTCCAGTAGTCTAAGCCTATAGCAGCATAACAAACTAACTATCCACCTTATTTTCGATTTCGCGCGACTACCCATAATTCATAGCGGAAGCCGGGAGTGTACTTCCGCCCGCGGTCCCGCGCTCTTGTTTACGTTTGTGGGGTAACGTCTTTGCTAGCGATTTATTTATTTATTTACACATAAGTTACCTTTACCTGACGTAAATGGCAGCACATCAAAGGTGGATACGTTCCAAGGATGTTTTAAAAAGCTGCGAAGATAAGACGTTAACTGTGCCTCAGCTGTCACTGCTCAGTCCGTGAGTAGTGACAGGTGACATGTGAGGCAGTTAACGTCTTATCTCACTGCTCACGGACAGGCTGACTGGACACTGTGGAAGGTACATGACTTATCTGATATCAGAATATTTAGATCACAGCCAGACATTAATATAGTCAGAGTTCAAGTCTGTGCTGTGAATGAAAGCAGACATTTAATATAAAATTTGTTGAAAATGTCACAAGTGAAATGTACAAAGTTGAAACACATGCTGTTTAATTAACAAGTTGATGATAAAGTAGTTATATATTTTCTGCAATATTCAAAGACAAGATAATATGAAATATGTACATTTGTTTTGAGAAAACCATGTGTTGCTATTTAAAGAACCTGTTACATTGTGGTTGAATAAAACAAAAAAAGAAGTCATTCAGTTGATTTCATACGTACACTATTACATAAGCTTTTCAACAAAAAAATTCATGGTGTAGAGTATATATATTATATACAAAAGAGAAACATAGAAATTATTTACTCCATATCTAAAAATTTCTGTGTTAAGGTCCTCTCTCAGGTCGTAGAATCTTCAATCACCAGCAGACTCCCAGGACATGGATGGAAACTCGACTTGGTCCAGAAGTTTTGTGCAGTCGTACACACAGCAACAAACGAGTTAAAATCTTCTATAAATAAATCTGCTGTTCATTTACATTTGTTCTTTTTGTTGTTATTTCAATAATTAAAATACACTGTTCAATGTCTAATAATGTGAAGTAGTTTCATTGTGATGTCACCCATACTACTCATTGTAATACACATAAATAAAAACTAAAGGTCCTGATTGTTCTTAGGCCAGTGTTTTTATTCACATGTGCAAAGCAAAAAAACATTCATTTTGCTTATAAGTTTTGATCACCCAGGAGACTGACAAAGTTCAGAATAAAAGCTATAATTATACATTTAAAACAGTTGAAACTGAATAGTGTACAATATGACAACTGTGGGTGGTGTTGTCTTAATGAAAATGAATTGGCACAGAATAAAGATCAAAACCAATTCAACAAGCAATGATGGAGACCAGCAAACTGAACAGATTTCTCTTCATGTGGAACTGTCCGATTTCAGCCAACTCCACAGGAATCCAAGGTGTAGATCTGAGACTGGACCCAGGTGTACAAACTTATCTCTGGATGGATCTCGTGGCTTCAATGTTCTGTAAAGTAGAAAAACAAAACTTGTCTTGTCATAGACAGTGTGTACAGTAGTAGTACAGTATTTGTACTAAAATGAGTAAATAAAGCATTTACTTAATGTAGGGTCTTATCTCTGGATGGATCTCGTGGCTTCAGTCTTCTGTAAAGTAGAAAAACGAAAACTTGTCATAGACAGTGTGTACAGTGCAGTATTAGTATTAAAATGAGTAAATAAAGCATTTACTTAACAGATCTGTCATTAAATAATATAAATAAATATAAATAATACTGTATAAACACGTGTGCAACACACAGTTATATTATTTAATGACAGATTTGTTAAGTAAATTCTTTATTTACTCACATTTTAGTACAAATGTAGCTTCATGTGCACTTTTCTCCTCTTTAATTTACATCATTATTTTAAATGTGCTTTAATAACTCTGGTTTAATGACGGGTCAGGTTTTGAGGCCTAGTCATTGTTGACACGGTCTGTCTTTGAAAAAAGATGTGTAAACTGTCTCAATCATATAACCAGCTAAATAACAGTTTAACTAAAATAACACAGCCCAAAAAAAAAAGTCCAGGCTCAAGAACCAGCACTTTGTTGTGAGTGTTACCGTCTGGAAGTTAGCCTTTAAAGTAGCTACATGCTAAGCTAACCACAGCATTATCACAGCAGTACAGACGCTAAATCATGAAAAAAAAAAAAACAGCTACTAAACAGACGGTTATACTCCGATATTGTTCTGACATGGTTTCACAAAATGATTTATATAGAATATTTTGTTTACCGAACTAAAGTTGATCGGAGCGCGACGTCTTCGAGAGCAGGTCCGAGGCTGAGTCAGACAGAGGAAAGAGCTGCTGTAGGCTCCTCCGATGGACGTAGATCCTTCACGTTTACAACAGCGCGTTGCTCAAACGTATACCTGGCTGTAACACCCTCTAACCCAGCAAGAAACAACCCCAAAAATTAAAAAAACGAGAGAAAATAAACTGGTGTCCCGGCTTGTTTTTCACAGCAAAACACACACTACAGGACTTCCGCCGGAAGTTTACTCCCGGGAGGGGGCGGCACCGGACTGTCATGGCGGCCTACATGAGCTGTTTGCGAAAGAGGTGGATAGGATTTATCAAAAAGAAAAGTCTTCAAACTGGACAATGTGTCAGCCTCATGGACAGAAACTGGAAGTTGGTTCCACAAGAGAGGAGCCTGAGAACTGAAAGATCTTCCTCCCATTCTGCTTTTGGAAACTCTAGGAACCACAAGTAAACCTGCAGTCTGAGAGTGAAGTGCTCTGTTAGGAAAATATGGAACAATAAAATCACGAATATAAGATGGAGCTAGGTTGTTGAGAACTTTGTAGATTAGAAGTAAGATTTTGAATTTAATTCTGGACTTGACAGGGAGCCAATGGAGAGAAACTAAAACTGGAGAGATATGATCTCTCCCACTAACTCCAGTTAAGACTCTGGCAGCAACATTTTGGATCAACTGAAGACTTTTTAAAGAACCCGTTGCAGTAAAGCAGCAAAGAAGTATTTGGACACCCAGATAATAAACCATTGCAATAGTCCAGTCTAGACGTGACAAATGCATGAACCAGTTTTTCTGCATCATTTTTAGATAAAATGTTTCTAATTTTAGTGCTATTACACAGGTGGAAGAAGGAGGTTCTAGTAATGTTTTTAATGTGGGGGATAAAAGACATGTCCTGATAAAAAAAAAACGCCAAGATTTTTAACATTAGAGCTGGAGGTCAGATTAATGCCATCCAGGCAAGGAGGGAGAAAGACTGAAAAATGTATTCCTACGGTGCTCAGGTCCAAAAACTAAAACCTCAGTCTTGTCTGTGTTCAAAAGCAGAAATTTTAGGGTCATCCAGGTTTTTATATTTTTCATTCATTCAACCTTTATTTATACAGGCTAGCCTCGTTGAGTCACGGGGACTCATTTACAAGAGGGACCTGTCTCACTCACACCAAACAACCATCCACTCTCACACTCACACCTAGGGTCAATTTAGAGTCACCAATCAGCCTAACAAGCATGTTTTTTGGTCTGTGGGAGGAAACCGGAGTACCCGGAGGAAACCCACGCATGCACGGGGAGAACATGCAAACTCCACCCAGAAAGGCCCCGGACCGGGATTTGAACCGGCAACCTTCTCGCTGAGAGGCAGCAGCTCTACCAGTTGTGCCACCGTGCTGCCCAAAATATCGTTAACACATGCTTGTAGTCTAAGTAACTGATTGAATTCAATGAGTTTCATGGACAAATATAAATGTGTATCATTAACATAACAATGAAAATTTATCCCATGCTGTTTAATAACTTTACCTAATGGAAGCATATACAATGTAAAGAGAATTTGTCCAAGCACTGAACCTTGAGGAACTCCAACTTGAACTTTAGTTACGGTCTGTTTAAACCATCTTGGTATCAAAATGAAGCTAACATTCGTGAGATTCCACCAGAAGCTTCACAGCGGCTGCACTGTTTCATAGAAAATGAGGATGGAACACAGAAAAAATGAGGATTTTTTCCCCTCGTCTGAAGTTTTTCTTCATTATAAATTAAGTTCTGCAAAAATATGATGAAGACTAAAAACTGAAGGACACTAACATGTGGACATTAAGACTCATGCTGCTGAAGTCAACATTTCACTACAGTTTGGAACAAGCTATGAAAGTTGAATTTGTTTTTGGTTTTAAAGTGCAAAAAATATTTAACTTTATTTACATGTCTAAAATGCTTGTTTTTTTTATAATAACCCACACATTTATTGATCTATTACTCCATTCAAATAAAACAATAAGAAACAATAAAACTTGACTTCATATTTATTCCAACTCACATTGTACAAATATGTAGAAAAACCTTTACAACATATTTACATATTTGCAATATAACATTTTTGTTTTCTGGTGGGGTAGCTCAGTGGTCAGCGCCACGGTCTTGTAGTCCTGAGGTTTGAGCCCGGGTTGCATCAGGAAGGGCATCCAATGTAAAACAAAGCCAAATGTTTCATGTGAGTTCTGTGACCCTTGAAGAGGGAGCAGCTGAAAGAAACATACATATTTGTTGTCTGGTAGTTATTCTGTCCAACCAGCAGCCCTGCATCACAGCAAGCAGGCAGCAGCAGATAGTGTGATCAATACTGTGCTAACAACAGTACAGCTCAACAACTCAACACACACATCATATCTAAGACAACACAGATGTTGAAGGAACAGAACGAGTTTGGTCTCTCTGTCTCTAAACTCCAAACTCGCATACGTTGCACAAGCAGAACAGTTGTTGTAGACATGTCATCCATGCTGCCTCTGCATTGATTTAATGTCGAGCCAGCCAGGACTGGAACATTGCATAATGAGCACGCGAAAAAGGAAACGTCATATATCAGATCCGGTTTGTGAGTAACCAGTTGTTCAAGTCACACTGCACTGTTTCTTAAACAATGTTTCTGAACTACGGAGCCTGTACTGAACCACAAGTTTTATATTGAATGTTTCAACTGGTGGGTGTCTTTGTACTTATTCACTTCAATTCAACAATACTTTATTAATCCCAGAGGGAAATGAAATGTTGCTGTAGCCCATCCTCCTGGTTTCACTAAAGAGCTGTTCTAGATGCTGATGGCTGAAGGATCTCTTGTGGTGGTCCGTCTTGTAGCGGATCAGAAGAAACATGGCCACAGATGTTGGTCTGTTAACTTGGACTTGGTGGGCCTCTCGTCCTCCTGGGCAGCAGGACCACCAAGTTTTGGTGGGAAGAGCTCATTTTGGAGTTTTTATTGGGCAGAACCAAAATTGGTTAGTTGTCGGGCAGAACTCCTCCCAGAGCGATGGTCACTCCTCTCAGCAGCCTGTGGAGACACAGCTGCAGGTGTCGGGGGATGATCCTGGTCTTCTTGTTGTCACGAGCCGTGTTTCCCACCAGCTCCAGGATTTCAGCGGTCAGTTACTCAAGCACCACCACCAGGTAGACGAAGATGCATCCACGGCACCTCCTTTTCAACTCCTTTGAGATTTGGGGCGGTAGTTGTGATATTATTTGAGCTTTGACAAGTCAGCTGCTCCCAGTTGTACAAAACACATTGTTGCCATGGTTGCACATCATAACAAATGTCCAAAAGTAAAAAGGTTCCAGCTGCACAGCATCTGACGCCAGAGGAAACAATCATCTGAAAAAAGCAATTCACATCCAGAAAAAGAGGAATAAAAGTTTTCAAAAAGCAACATCCCAGAATGACTGTAACAGAGCTGCTCCAACATGCAGCCATCTTGAGCGGCGCAGTTCTAGATTCTAGATTTGATGAAGAAAGTTTTACGTGTTCTCCATCGTGTGGATCGGCTCGACGTCAAAAACAGGCAAGAAATATACCAACAAGTGTGAAAAGGCCAACAGAAATAAACGAGTGTCCAGATGACTTCAAACGAGCTCACATTTATGAAGACAGGTGTTTATATGTACTTTGTACTTAATCTTATATTATTTTTAAATTTCACAAAAAAGTATTTGAAGAAGGCCACGACAAATCCTACTGAGGCTGAAGTCGCCTCTAATAAAGATCCTGTACTTCAGGTGATTCACAAAAACAAGTGCCTGCGTTAGTTTGAGCAGATATTCTGTACAGAACACGTGTTCAGTAAACTGCAGCTCCTGTCTCTTTATGACTCCCAGCACAACAAACACAGCAGTGCATGTGTGAACACAGCTGAGCAAAAAGCACAACAAGAAGCCGGATCTGATTTACTGAACTACCTGTTCAACTTCAGAGGAAGTGTTAGAGCCAGACAACACCCAAACAGAGGTCATTCAGAGGTCAAAAGCAAGCTGGTAAAAGTCTTATGAGCATGAAACACTATTCTGAACAAAAGAAAAATATGAAGAAAACTCATGAAAATAAAATGAATAGTGATCTGATGAAATGACTTATAATTAGATGGACTTATTATGTTGACAAAAAAAAGTAAAAATAACAAGTGAATCAATCAAATCTGAATACAGTACTGTGTGTGTATGTATATATGTATA